>JAQGAO010000376.1:0-36630 GCA_034697705.1 Ommatoiulus sabulosus | reverse complement strand
AAAAAAAAAAAAAAAAAAAAAAAAAAAAAAAAAAAAATTAACGATGCGTGCCACGCATGATTAGCACTACTTGTACATGAAATCTAACAGTCATAATGGAACGTTATTGTGAAAAACGAAACCTATTCTAATATTACATTTTAGTTAAATTTATCACAGTTTGTGAACTGTTAAAAGATGCTTAAAAGGCTGTTAAAAGGCTTTTAGGAGTGAGACTGAGGATAAATATCTTTGCCAAAACATTCAAACTTGGTCCAATGACCTCGCTTACAAAAGCGAATTTAAGTACTGATCTAATCTAGGTGTTTAGGAAGAGAAATTGAGGAATTAGTGAGCATATTTTATGGCTTATCCAAGCCTCCTATTTTCATATTTTAAATTTTCGCGGCAGTCATAAATTCTTGGCAAACCAAGTAGAGAGCAACGCAGGAATGCAGTAAGTCAAAACTACAGCGTGCACGTGTCCAATTCAATCGTTTCTATTTTCCCTTACTATACTCCATAAAATTTTATGAATGCGCATAACTTAGCGAACGTTTACAAAAACTATTTACTTAGCAGGATTACAGTAGTTGAGTCCTGTGTAAAATTCACCCGTTTTAATTCATTTGACCATTCTCAGGAACTCAATGAATCCAATTAGTCTTATTTAGAAATACAGTACATCAATCAACATGTACAGTATATGATTTTCATAAGATTTCTTCGTTACAATAAAAACTTTTTTTTAAACCTTGAATAGAACTACCGTTTCATTTCTTTGGATTTCAAGCACAAATATAAATCGTATATTGTGGTAAAATGTATTTGTACAGTGTTTACTATTATCCAACATTTTTCACACAAAAAATGTACAGTAAATGGTTCTGCATAAAAAATGTCTGCATTTCTCGGTGCGAGTTTTAAATTGTTACTGCGTTTTACGATACACATATTGCATTGCGAAAAGCATCTTCATCATCGTGTAACTCGAGTTTAGCACCTTGAAATCAAATTTACGAGACTTGTAATTAGAAGAAAAAAAACGCATTTCCCTAGAGTTTTCTTTTTTAATTTAACTCCCGGAAACTTAATTCCGGGCCTCGACAAGACAAAGCTAGTGAAGAAAAGTAAAAATAAATTAATCACAACAAAATCTGCATTTTGCGCACGTATTCTGCCATAAACAAATTAACGAGAAACTGCTAAAAAGCCTTTTGAAGAAAGAAAAGAATGATTATTTAGAACGAAGAAACTCTACAACCTACGCGTGATGGCTTAAAAGGATCTTTAAAAGCTTTACCGAATACAATGGTTGAAATCAGATTAGTGAAAATAGTTTTAATGTGAATCCAACAAGTATTTGTGGTTTCTTCCATATTTTTTTTGTCATTTTCAGACGCATGAGCTTCCTAGAAAAATCTACTGCAAGTGAACTGCTTTGTTTTTACTCGGTATATAATAAAGTTTTTTACCATAGCTTTATACAGTACATTCGGTATAGTTATTTGCCATGTGACATGACGCGAAGTGTACCAATAAACAAGCAAAACCAAATAGGGAAATACTTGTTTTGGAAACCCGTTGCAAAAAATGGAAAAATAATGTATATTTGCATTTCGCCTACCCATCAAACAGTTGACACACTAGCTAATAAAGTATGTAAAAATAAAACGTTCTGTTATATAAAAAATAAACGTTTCTCCAATTTTGAATAACATTTCAACAGTAATTATTATTTTTACAAAGACAATTACATTTTTTTAAACATGCTAGAAAAATTGTACGACAGTTAGACAAACTGTTAGAAATTAATGTAGCGGATAGATACACGTAAGTTACTTACAAGCATTGCCGTATAATCTAACGGAAAATTAGTACCAAATCTTCAACATAACCCTTACATACAGGTACCCTTGTATATCAGAAACAGATTGACAGTATGTATCATCCTGCACGTAGGTGTCGCCACATTTTCAACTCACTCGCAAACAAACAACTGCAGAATGTTCGTGTTGAAAACGTGCAAAAAGAGTGCAATAGAAGCATCTAAGCTGCGTCTATTTAAGCTCACTCTAATGTCCATTTCAGGTTTCAGACATCAAAAATCCAATTGAGATTGGAGCTAGTAGGCGTTAGAAACTGATAGGCAAGCGCGGCAGACGTAGCAGCACTATTGACGGTAATGAAATTAATTTCTGACACTACAGAATCCAGCCAGACAGTAACCCTAGCATTACCAGAAGTGCTTCCTGTCTCACCTGTCTCATTTCATTTTACGCTAGTCTAGCCCCAACGTGTTCTGATGCTAACAACCGCCATTCCATATAACGGTTTAGCTTTTGCACTTAAGTGTGGATAATTTACGCTAAATGGTTCTTGCGGAAGCATTAACGAACAAAAAAAATCTCATAGACAAGATCGAAGATAGCATCCTTTGGTATCGATTAAAATGTTCACAAAGTTGGGCTGAAAAACTTTCCTTAAAGATAATCTAGTATTTAAAAAAAAGTTTGGCAGTTTTGCATGGCAGTTCAAAGAATTTAAACCCGCAATGGCATTAGCGCGTGGAAAATAGAAAAAGATACAACGTACCTGGGAAAAATACTAAATGTGTTATGTTAAAGATACATTAGTCAGAAAATGGGACTGACCAACACGTGGTTTGTTTAATGAGATTAATAATGCCTGTGGAAGTCTCCAATGACTATTAATATACTTGGCGTTTCAAAAGTATATTTTCCTTAGACATTTTTTCCTTATATGGATTCGAGATTGGAAGACAAGGTCCAGTCGAATGTCTTCCTACTCCTAGGTCTCCAACTCAGCACTATTCGATCGACCTTTTTCTTTGTGGTCATCAGAAGTCAGTATTCGATCGGAATCGACCCAAAAGTAATCATCCCCTGAAGGAGAAAGTTAATTATTTCTGCATGTAACAAGACGTGCAGCGAAGTCCAAGGTCTTCAATTTGAACATTTACTGTAAGACACAAATACATGTTGCATATGGATTCAAACTTTTGGGACACCCTGTGTATTATAGCTACTACATGTAGTTCAATTTCACACTTAGGAAGGGGATCGAATTTTAACAAATACGGATTTTTACATGTGAAGCAAATTTTTTCGTAATTATTCGACGATTAAATTATTTTATCAAAATTGGCTAAAGTTTTATTTTTCACCTTGAACTACTCGAATGTTACTTGCGTACTGACGCCGTAATAGCTCTGTAAAGTTTTAGGGTTTTCAGTTTTTAAAAATTTTAAATACATGTAAGCCTATCACAAATCTTTAACATGCTCTTTGCACGTTAAAGATCCCTCTTGGGGGTGGAAGTCCCCCTTCGTAGGCAAAATTCCCAGGTACATGTACATGTAGGTGACCCTAGCACATTCCCTGGCGTTGGTGTGTAGCCCTCGTGTGCAGAAATAGGCCAACGTTAAAGTCCACAAACAAACAGGCAAACGTATTCATAGGGAAAAATCAAATTTGTCAGTTAGACTCATTTCTTTATAAATACCCGGTACTATCGTTAGAAGTCGTAAACGTTGCGGGTATTGACTTTAGAATCTCCTTAATGAGGATACAATATGCGAAGCATTTCATTTAATCAGGCCTCGCAAGAATTTCGTGGTAGTGGCCAGATAAGCTTTTGATGCAAAGTTTATAAAGCGAGCTCACCACGTATCATCGAGACACTATAGCAAAAGCATCATCATTTTAGTCACTCGGAATGCAAGTTAAGTAAAGCGCGGATTTACATTCGCTAATCCCTCCTTTAGTTGCAAATTCAGTTACATAATTGAGATTCAGGAGACGGCAAAGGCTTACAGAGAACGATGCCTGGGACGGGTCATTGTATAGTATTCGACGCACAAAGCCTACATGTACTGCGTATAGAAATGGTAACTAAAGTCCCTGCAGGTATAACCCTCAACGCCCACGAGGGTCGTCCATCAACAGATAATCAGACTTATTTGTAGCGGCTATTAATGGGTGACCCCTGAGTATTTTCTAAAACAGATTACAATCCGAATTCAAGAAAGCTCGAACCAAACACACGTTCATCGGAGCAAGAAAATCATATTCGAAGTGATCCAACTTCGTATAGTTAAGGAACATTAATAATTGAATGCGAATCAAATCAATAGAAGTACGTAAGGCTCCTTATCCTCCCCGGGGAATTGCGTTGATCATTAATGAGCTCTAATTTAGCATATAATCGGAGAGATGAAATATTAATGAAATAAAACTAACTCGTGTAAGCATATTTGGAATAATATGTGGGGAGAAAACGAAGTCAACCACCAATAACTCTTGCATCATAAACGATAGTGCATTACAAATAGCAAATCGATTTCTTTAGCACTTTGTTGGAAAGTTTCTTAATATCGTGAAGGTGACTCTTTCGATATAGAAAAAATGGACTAAGAAGTAAAGGTACACATGAAGAAAAGAAAAGAGATTGAGTCAGTATTGATTTGAGAAATTTTCGGAAAAAGCTAATATACGCAGAAACATAAAAACCTACACGATCGAATGTTATACGTTTGTTTATTTTCTTCGTCGATTCTAAAGAGATGATAGTTCTTGAATCTTTCCTGCATGCTTTCAAAACTATTTCCGAATTGTCAGAACCGTTAATTTTCTTCAATTAAAATCGGAGCGAGCGTGGGTGGAGTACAAGAAGATGGAGTTTTGCATCGGAAAGGGGTATTAACTAGGCGTTTCTAAAACAGAAGTGTAAACATCTAGGCGTTTGATTCATTTCGAGCACGAGCAAAACATCCGCACTTTAAAAACATGTTTTAATCCGGTAATAAACGAAAAGCGAAACCAGGAATACTTAATTAGAGCGAGTGCGAAACAACTTCCAAATCCTACCTAAAGCTCGTTTCAAGTTCACACCCCCCAAACGGAGGCTAGTTAAACCCAATGACCCCAACTCCTCAACCCCCCTTCATATCTTAACGATATTTCCAGGAATACGCGGGCAACACGACACGCTCGAATGAGCGGCGATGCCGTAAACATACAGCGAAATTAATGAAGAATTAGAAATAAGCTGCTAATTGGGCCATAGAATTTCACCTACGCAAATTACCATTACGTTCCTCATCTTGTAGGGCACCCTTGTTTTCAATCTTTCCACACAATTGCATTTCGCTTTCTACATGGAGGTACGGACTATAAACTTTTATCATTCCGTCAGCGTATCAACAACGACAGTCGTTACAAAATTATGCTAAATTTTCACGAAATTTTCAGATTACCGCGTGTGCAACCACCTGCGCCATCCGAGGCTATTACGTTTTTGGAAAATATGCTGAGAACTACTTAAGATGGCCATAAATCAAAGTATCCTATTTTCACTGAAAAGATGAAAAGAAGTTTCGAGGCACGTACAGTATCTTGACATTACATTTGAGCAACCTCATTATTATTAAACAAAACGTTAAGGTAATGAACAATATCTAGAATATAATGTAAGGCAACACGAGCTGGGACATGGCATCTTGCCGCTGGTTGTTTCGTACACGCTACCTCATTTTTTGCCACGTGGGAATTCGCCTTTACGGCGCGTGGGGTGCGTGACGTCATTTCTATTTTCCTTAATGTTGTTGTTCATTATCGCTCGGATTAACGAAGGGTAGGTTCATCGTGATACGCGCACATCGGAGAATGATGTTGACTTATTTGCTAAATGTTTGCTTAAGGCTTTGCCACTCTTCTTTCGCTATGCAAATATGTTCTCATTACCATCAGCTGCAGCCCCCTTCATTTTCGGATCGTCCCCTCGCCCTCATCGCCGCTGATTTCCCCCACGCCTAGCACTACAGTAATTAGGACCACCGATGATACCACCCACACCCCGCACTGTAATATTCGAAACATTCGAAAGGGCAAAATACGGTAGACGCAAGAACCTGGCACGTGTACAAGTTCGGAATTATTTCTGATAAATTCTTGACAGTTTCTATCAACGTTCATGACTGCGGTACACTGTAGTAGATCATGCGGTGCTTCGGGGTTATTGCATACCATCCAACTCTGTAAATGACATTATTAATGCTAAAATCTGGCAAAATTTAATCGCGAAAATTTGTTACGGCAATTCATTTTATTGGCAATGATTAGACGTTGGAACCGTGTAACGCGATTTTAACATGGTTGAGTCTTCGAGAAGTAAAAATTTACGTGAAATTTACACGAAAAATGCTTTTAAGGCACAGAAGGCATCTTAAATCACCTTAAATTGAGATGAATGCAACTGTTATGTTTTATGATGCGATCGGTAACGTATAATTCTAGCACGTTTTTACCCAACTTGTAGCAGTTGGGACGGGTAATATCAGGGTAAAATTGAATATAACTGACCTAGATTTCGATCCTGGCTCTCCAGAATACATATACATGTAGTGTAGTAATACAACAAGGAATTAACTCAAATCCATAATCCAGGTTATACATCGTAAATGGTGCCGTGCGAAAAATACTGTCATGTTCACGTTGAGGCAATTAAAGGTGTGAAAGGAATGATTATGACGTGGGACACGTATTTCGCATTAGCCGCCATTGTCAACCGGTAGCATCAACAGGTTGACGAGTGGAAAGTGGCTCGCACTTTAACTTATTTGTTCATCCGCAGATCCCATTATTTAATTAGGACGGATCCAGAAAAGCATTTCAGCCTAACGTTGACTGGAAAAAAGTCGTTTTTTTCGGTGTTAAAAGCATGGGATTGAAAATTCAGCCTAAGGCTTCGTGGCGTTGTTTAATCAACGCAACAACTCGTGAGTTCATTGGATTGACAGCAACGAAGTGATGATTTAAACGCAAATAAAAATTCGCGGAGCTACATTTTTACAAAATTTAAACATGGGAATTAATCTGTCCTCGAGATTTGAAATCAGGATTCTATTCAGGATCCCAAAAATTAAAATGACCAAAATGGATGAAAATTTATTTTTGACTGGATATATACATTTTTTTTAAAAAAATTGTGGATGACCCTGTAGTAAAAATATAAATCATGAGAACCAAATTGTTTAGAAATAAAGAATTATAGGAAGGTGAAAACTGACAAATCAAAGCTACTCGGCATATTCCATCTCTCCAAACAATATATACAGTATATACGTAACGGAAACGATTTCAAGATCAACAAAAATTTAGTATTATGAAAAAGGGAAATATCCAAGGGAAATAAGTAAAATGCGAAGATTGTGGCAATTTTTGAAAGCCACGGTGAACTCTCAAAGGAGGATTTTGTGTAATAATGAGGCAACGTTCGGCAAGCAGAGATTATTAAATATTCACATCATTTCCCTAATTATCATAAATCACCATTAATAGGCGGCTACCGATTCCCGTTTTTTAGTTATCTACGAAGAAAAACTTGGTAGTCAATAGGACGGAAAATGGGACAAGGTTATAAAATCATGGTTTACTCTAAAGTCTGTCACACCGACTACGAAGCGCATTTTATGGCTTTGTGCACACGAGCGAAGAAACATTTTATCATGAAAGCAGTAAAACAAAGAGACAAAAAGTGCTTCTTCTTACTAAATGAGCGCATATGCAACGATGAGATACGAGGCCCGCAGACAAAAACAACGGACGGCGTCGGAAAAATGATGAACAAATATTGCTGGAGTATCAGACAAGACCAAATTACGAGTAATGGATGACGAGTAATTCAAAATCGCTCAAGCATGGCCATTAAACATGAAGGCGCCCCCAACAAAAGCTGGATGAAAAATAGATAAAAAGAGTAAATTGAGTAGACGCGCACTAAAAGGCACAAAAAAGCAGATCAAAAAATGCCCCCTTTCATGTCATTTTTCAAGTTCAGGAAATGTTTTTGATGGCTATACAAATGCGCTGCCCCTTAAAGTAGGCAATCACCGCTAACGTCGGAGCTTTGATGCACCGCTTGATGACGCGGTGTACGGGGGCAATCATCCCTCACAAACTAACCTTTATGCAGATTAAACAAGAAGATGAAGTTTCCGGAAGTGTCGTGTCACGAATGTGACGCAAATGTATACTGTTGCCATGCAAACAGATAACTATTTAGAAGCGCAATGTAATAGCACTCTTAGAGAATTTACAAGTTTTTGTGAAAAAAAAGGCAAAATAAGGAAGACTTTTCTCGAAAGACTAGCGGCTTCTTGTGCAACCCGTTAAAAAATGATGCTCCACGAGTAACATCTTGTTCATACCGTCACGTTACATTGGAAGAATTTGTAATCTTGCTCAGTCTTCGCAATTTAATTTCAAACCAGACATTTTTTTCATACCTTTAAACATTTCAGATTGTTATAAATATTTAAAATGTCGAAGCAATTGAAAATCTTTGCACAAATTCCCGATAGTATTACGTTATACACACTTTGAAATGAAATGAAAAACCCGAAGCGAGACTTTTGGTTGGTCATGTACTCCCGATAAATGCTACTCTTCCTAAAAACCCAAACTTCTTATCTGCTGTTCTTTAGAAAAAATAACACCACGCATGAACGCATGTCTTCGCCTTTGATGGTCATGGAAACAACGACGAAAACTACATGTTTTCCAAGTTTTTGGAAAATCGTTGTCAACAAGCCTTAATTATACAAGAAGATCCAACTTTGTATCTCGCGCAAAGCCAGCTTTCGACGTTCGCTTCAACGAGATTCGGGCCATAAAATTTTAAGGCTTTCCTGATTCGTCCATTTTCATGTCCTGGCCCGCGAAACAGCGTTATTCCGATGCAGAATTCGCCATTATAAAAAGGATGTTTATACCGGCTGGCGTTTAATCCTCTGGTGTATCAAAGGAAAGGAAAGGACGAACGCTTTTAAATATTCACCAGGGCTGCTTTTTAAGGATTCAAATCCCAAAAATTTACATCAGCGTCTATACGACGAAGTGACGATTTTCGAGGCAAGTTGCATTTTCCTAAGGGGGAAAACGGAAATGGGGAGAAAAAGCAGAAAATGAAAAGTAGAAAAAAAGGGGGGCAATAGCTGCCGGAATCCCCCTCTAACAGGCTGAAGCATGCAAATGCAAAGACCCCCCTACCTATGCTTCATCCATTATTCCAATCACAAAGTGAACGCGAAACGCCAGAATACAGCCGCATTTACAAGCAAATATGCCACTATCATGCATATTCATAGAAGAAAGCTTTATTTTCCCTATTTCATAAGTTTGTTCAACTTAAGATTGATCAGAAAGGGGAAAGTACAAAAGTGCCGCATTATCTAGAAGCACAATAACACGAAGGGCGAGAGGGAAGACTGAGGATGGAACCATAAGTGGGAAAAACTGCTTAAGGCCTAGCGAAAATCTCTCGAAATTCAAAACAGGACCATCATAAACTTCAGAATAAAAATCATTTTCGATCAATGGACAAAATGATACTAAAAATGTCGCAATATCTGACCTGGGATCATAGCTGTACTAGGAAACATCTTAACCACAGGCATTTACCGTTTTCACCAAACATATTTTATTTCCGTAAAATATTCTTAACAACGAGCTGTAAAATATAACATCAAAATACATGTACACTGTATTGCGATCGTGACCCCTTGATGTGCAACCTCCGCAGATGTGACGCGTACTATCGTAACGAAATACATGAAAATATTACGTAAATCAATAAAAAAGAAGCTATTAGAAAATCAAAATGGCTGAAAAGTGAAGTGTTCTGTTTATCCAAGTGGCACAAAAATGTTTTCTGGCCCATATTCCAGCTAAGGATGCGGTTATCAAAAATAGCATTTTGGACGAACCAATAGGAAATCTTTCAATTCATAGCTGCATAAAGAATTGTGTTATTTATAAACCATTAATAAAATATAGGTCTATTTATGTTACTTAATAAGACGATCTGATTTCTTCATCTTTTTCTTCTCCCCCCCATCCCTCCCTGTGATTTAGTGTTTAAAAGTTAGTACTATAAGTGCTTATACCGTAACTCGACAGTCGAGGGATCTTTCAATCTTCCAACGTTTGAAAATACGAAATCCTTTTATATCACGGATTTCAGGCACTAAACAAATAAAAGAATTTGTTCGACCGTAGCTATTTTGTGCTCATTCATGCAACAGGCATATTTTAGATTACGTAATGCCTTTGCGTATATATGATACATCTGGGAGGATGAGATTTGCATAGGAAAAAGTTACGCACAGACGAAATAAGATACTTAGATTATTCATGAAAGATTATCGGAAATAACATAAAAATGCCTTCTTTCTAATTCAGTCGTAAATCAAGAGTGGAAATAGCGTTTTATGGCTCAAAGCTTTTAAATTAAATGAAAGAATTTAAATAATTTCCGGATTTGTGGGCGGATTACAGCAGAATAGAAAATTTATAAAAAATGCTTAAAATTTTTTTGTAATAACATACGGTATGTCAAATATGAGAGTATACATGTATGTAATCCATTACTTCCAACATTTCGATAAAATAATAAGATTTCAAAATTGTAAACATTGATACATGTATTAGAAATACTGACATGGATGCCAACGTTCCTCTTATTAAGCACAACTGCATTTATTATTGAAACAACTATTTAATTAGAAATAATAAGAGAATTAAAAAGATGCCTAATTCCGTTCATATCCTCCTTACAAATAGACGAATAAATTTTAAATTACATTTTTTGAAAAATATTCGGAAATAATATTTTTAAGGTTTAACTTTAAATTAACTCAGACATGAATGATTTGTAACTGGGAAATTTAAAGAAGATGAAATGCCTTTCAAAAAATAACCTCAATTTTTCTGAAGTTGCAAGTTCAAAATACATCACATTTTGTAAATAACGCGTCCTTCTCGATTTGTTGTTATATTCAACTTTACGCATTAGTTAAAATTAATCTAACTTGGTTAAAATTAAATCGATGTTCCTGAGTTTCTCGCCACAGCTTATATTTCTGTAGCATTATTATTCGCAGTTTTTATAAAAAAAAACCTATACATTTAAAGATTTTCTTGCAAGATACTTTGTAACTTATTACCGTTGATTTGTATCTAAATATTTTCTAAATTTCCAAAATTCGTCAAATCTGACTTTCTGAAATATATACGCTCGAAATAACATGATTTTCTTAATAATATTATTTCTTTCTTCGACTGAAACCAATTTTTTCCGATTGTCTGAACTTTTACAGCGACGTTCGGGTACCTTTCCCATCTTTCAGATAAGCGATATACATGTAGGCCATAGACAACTTTTAGAAATAAACGACCATCTGAAAAAATAAAAGAATCTAGAAGATTGAAACAAGCGCGCTGCCTCAGTGCACAAAATGACCATCAAGTAAGTATTCGAATGGTCTATGCAGCAGTCCAGTGGTCAATAGCCAAACTTGCTCCTATTTTTCATCCTAGATGGCTCATCTCGCAATAGTGGGTCGTGCATGGCCATCGCGCATTTTATTGGACATCATTAACTCGCTGGATGAGGGTCAAGTGGAAACTAGAATATAAAACTGGGGTCAACTGGTTCCCATAGTTCCTTAAGTGCTCCGTGAACGCGATGCATTCTGGGTCTCCCCCTCCTCGGGCCATTTATCTTTGAAAAACAAGTGGACGTCATGCATCCACTTTTAGAGAAGGATAGCGTGTTGCGTTGCACCGCCAAAACCATCGCACGTCAAACTGTTTCACGGAGTTTTATCATAATTACAGTAATTATGGTAAGATAGAAACAGACAAAAGGGGTCAAGCTCCATTTGCAACGCAGAAAATGCATCTCAATATTCATCATTAAAATTGAAAGCCTCATTAGACGTACAACGTCATAGGGGACAATGCCTGAAGGCTTCTGGGATGGGACTCGTGCCTCGCGTTAGCAGTCAAAAATCAATTAATCCGTCTGCATTCGGGTCAGTTTTTCAAGGAAAATCGAAACCAGGCTAAGACGAATACAGCGTGTCTCAAAAATAAACAATATTTATCGTACACGTATTATTAAAATAAAGATGAAAATCGATCGGGAAAAAAAAAATTTTTTACACAAAAGAAGGATATTTCATACAAGTGTATAAATATATTTTTCTTCATTTATATATGTATTTCTTTTTAAATATTGGATGTCGTGAAAACAATTATTTGGATAAAAATAAATTAGGGAAATTCGACACTATAGTGATTTGCAAAGCTGTTGCGAATTCGAAAGGCAATTTTTGTTGAGAGTAAAGAACTTCATCTGTACAATCAAGACTACGTTGCGTCAGTACATTATCACTTTGGCGTATTTCAATGGTCCAAAAAATCTGCACCGGAGTAGGTTACAAGGTGAGGCATAAGTCTGTTAAATCGGCACTATTGCAGGCAGCAGAGAGAGAGAGATAATGCTCTAAGGGGGCACAGCCCCTTCTGGCATGTTTGTTATTGGTATTAATTATTGGATCTGTTTGCCATAACTAGTGGCTAGTCTGTAAAGTAGCCACATGTAGGGTTCCTGGATGTTGTGAAGGAATGATTCTGTGAAGTTAGTATAGGTGAAAGTTGGCGGGAGTTTATTTTTCGATCTTATGGCTTGAATGTTTGGGTTGGGGCATTCTAAAAGTAGATGGGGCCAGGTGGGAGGGCTTCTGGTACACAGGGCGCATGGGGAATTTATATCTGGTCTAAAAGGGCCTGTTTTTAGGTATATGTTGTAAGGGTTTGACCGCAGCTGGAATATGAACTTTTTCAGAAAGAAAGGGATGTTGAAGTTAAAGTATGGTTGTATGGTGAAAGGATTAGAGTTAATTGTTTTGTAATGTGAGTGGTGGGTAGAGCTGTTGATATTTTGGGATATTGTGTTCTGGAAATCTGATTTGAGTTTGTTAATTGTTAGAGTTGAACATGTATCAATTAGTTCAGGAGTGTATTCAGATAGTGCTGGAGGGGAGTCTGTGGGGGTCACTATTATTTTGAGAAAGTGATGTAAGATGTTGTATTTGTTGGGGGGTTTATCCAACTGTATGAGAAATAGTGTGTGTTGGATTGTCTGATTTTCTGTGAGGTTACAGTGTTTCCAGAATTTAAATGTGTGTAGGATTAGTGTGAGCATGGGAGGAGTTAGGTTGAGTTCATTTGTAATGATATAGTTTGGTGTGGTGCGATCAAGCCCGAAAACTTGGCGGAAAAATCTCTCCTGGATCCCTGAGAAGATATCTCGGGAACAATAGTGACAGAATGAAGTGTCAACGAAGAGTTATTTCTCGAAATTCATTAGCAAACAGATTTCTCAATTATTTTTCACAAAATTACTGTAGAAGACAAACTAGGTGCAATGAACTGCCAGCATAGATGAACTGACTTCTGGTTTACACAACCTAAATTAATAGGGAAACTTCGTAAACCCACCCCTGATACTTGGGGCATGAGAGGAACATCGTTTCCCAAAACAGGGTTACATACTGTATAGGAGGACAGGAACTTTTGAAACATGAACAAACATTCAACTATTGAACTTTCAAACATATTTCATCATTCCATTTTCTTTTTCAAATCAAAATCCATACTCTTAGTTGCATTAAAGTTGGCATAGAACATTTCAAAAAGTCTTCAATCAGATTTGTCTGAAAGAGTTCCTATTAAAACAGAGGGTGAGTCCTCTCATATTCGCAAATTTCTCTCATGACGTTGTGCATGCGAGTTTGTTGTCGACAAAACGGTCTGTATAGAAAGGCAGTTCACGTTCCCCAGTCAGGAAACTTCACGACATAATAGTGTGAAATAGTGCATTTCCCACGAAGACATGTTATCACTCCAATAGACTGCAAATGTTGGATCGAGGACTGAGAAAGATGCAGCGAATTTTACGACCTAAAAAAGATTACGTGGCTCCATAAGTTATCCGCCAGTCTATAAAAAAAATTCTAAACAGTTAAAATGATAGCCTTTGATTTTAATGTATGGGTGTGCTGCTTCGTTTTTCTGCGCTGGCAACGCCATCAATCGTCTTCGCATTGGAATTGGATAGTTTCTGGGAGTGATCTATGTCTTCGCCAACGTGGGTCATGCAACTCCTTCATGAATACGTATCGAATGATAAGGAAAAAGGGTCTGTTTGCAATCGTTATCTGTTTTGTGGTCCCTGGGGATGTGTTTGGAATCTTATTGTAAGAACACTAAAATGCCGAGTGTTCACGAAGGAACAGTGTGACAAATTACTCATAGAGCGACTCATCTCGATGGACAAACTTTCTGGACTGGACCCCATTTCTATTCAATAGCTCTCTTTCAAAAGCTAAAATAGGTCGAAATAGTCGGCCATTACAATCAATCGTGGACCGCTAGCTCACGTTTACATTTGAAAAATATTCCTTGGATGTGAAACGATAATGGCCGCAATGTCCATCGAATGGTACAAGTGTGAAACGGAGGATCTCGGGCCAAATTGCGTTTGGTTGAGGCGAAAAAGCGCGATAAAAATGCGACCACATTGGAGAGGAATGCGCACCTTGAGGGAATACATCGAATCATAGTTCTTAAAGTGCGTTTAATAAACGCGCATAGAAACGAAATTCTGCGAGACTACAAATCACCATCAGAATTGCGGATATCATCACTTCCCGAGTAGCAACAAGCCTTTCTTTTTAGATTTACGCCATTATTTAATATGCAAGATGACAGGAAGTTTCCTACACTAGCTGTAAATAATGACATTTGCCAAAAACTGATCGGGCAAATCAAAATGCTGTGATAAAGCGTGCATTATGAAATACCAACTTGGTGTGGAGGGTTTTTTTGCAAATCTGGAAATTCGGTATTTAACCAAAGCTCGAATTTGTAGATTTGTTCTATTTTTTGGTACGAAAATGACGATGGAAATATTATCATCATCTAGCTATGTCATGTATACAAGTATATGTACATGTATAATGTAAAGTATAACCAAATAAAAGTTATTAAGAAGTTAGTTTTTTAAATTTTAAATTTATTTAGGAAAGGCATAAGGTGAGAAGGTGTAAACATTTACAGTAAACACAATAGGAAATTAATAGTCAACCTTAAATAGTTCAACCAAGTTTCATGTACAGGGTGGTCACCTAACGTCCCTTATTATACAATCTTTTGGTACAAAAGTTTATTGACCATGCATTTTGCGGCCACCTTTTCCACAAGTAGCATGCATGCAGTTAATTAATACACGGATACGTATCCATAGCTGGTATTTCATTTTCCTAACTTTTAAAGTTGTAGTTGAAAAATTTAAAACCTTTTTGAATTTGTCGTTGAAAACTATAATCATATAAAACTAACGTAAAATCTCAGATTTCTAGAATTAATGTCGCGTTTCTGACACCGCATCGTTTATTTCGCTCTGAAACGTATAGTGCACACCTATAAGATGATCCAGAATTTCTGAAAGTGGCTCCATGACGATGGTAGCACATTTCGCAATCTGGTTCATTTTTGCCTCGCAGGATAGAAAATGATGGATTCGAGTAAGAACAACTTAAAAAAAAGACGACGGTTTTTCGAGATGCAATTTCATTGAGTGAAATTGCATATTAGGCGGCCGCCAATCTTCATAAAGAAAAATTTAATGATAACGCATATGCGCGTACGATGGAAATTATAATTCCCATTTTAAAAAGATGACGCCGTACGTAATTCGACACTATCAACTGGGGAGGAAATAAATTAGAAATGCAGGTAGAGGCGCATGGATTTGCGCAAATCTTGGATGCATTTTTCCAACAAAAATGAGGTCGCGAGATGCAGTCGGAAAGATGATCACAAACCCAATTAGTTTTAGAAATGTGTTGACATAGAGGCTCGGTACAAGAGCTTGGTCAACTGGGAACGCGTGTTTTCTGTTATCGTTCATGGCAAATAAGAAACGTCCTACAATAAGGTCATCCCCTTAACGTTGAGTAGTCGCTCTATTAGGGGATAAATTAAACAAAATCTTTAAGATGAGGTCGAGGCGAGGACAATGAGTGCTGCATTTACCCATGAGCACAAGTTTTTTACTCCACTTCAAAGTAAAACCAGAATGAATGTAGATGTGGATTTGTTTTGCTTAATGTAGTCATCGAATGTAAAGATAAAGTTGCAGCTAATATCATCACAGCACTCGAATTTGAAGAGTCGTTGTTAGACCATTGCTGAAAAATATAGGACAAAACTTTTAATAATATGCCCACTCTTAAAAGTTGATGTGAAAACTAAAAACAAAACAACTCGCGGATGTTCATAAAATCGTGTTTAAAACATTTGGTATAATACTCTACATGTATCCATGAGAGGCATTTCGCAAAGCATCAAACATATATGACGTCAAATAGCACCAAAACATACATGTACATTTTAAAAAAACATTTTTTAAATTTAACATGTTCCATGTCTTAAATTTGTTAAATGCAACTAATCTTCAGACGTTTTTGAAAATCTAAAACATGAAATATGTCTAAATTATATAAGGCTCTGTTTTTACAGTATATACAGGTATGTACGTATTCTTTGAGTGAAAGTTACATATAAATAGTATTCATGATTACCACAAATTAACTTCATACTTGCCCATTTTTTAAAAAAAGAAAAACAGAGAAATGTTGACACTAAAAAGTGAAACATTTCTCTAAGTTATTATTAGGCTAGCTGTAATATAGCATCACATGTTATTTCCAAATCAATAATGTAATAAAAAAAGAAGAAAAATATGGGATATTGGTTTAAAAGGAACGCTACATTGGAAACATGTTTGTTTATCACATTATTTGCATAATAAGGATAATTTCGGAAAATGTTACCAATGCTGCATGCATGCTTGCAAACCTGCAAACTCCACGTACTGTACTTGTGCATGCAAATGCGCCTGAAAGGAGATCAGCCATTTGCAGTCGCTTGGCGTTTCGAAGCAACCTTATCCCCTTTGCTAACCTTGAGCACCGCATGCTCCATTTGCGTTGCCTCCAAATTCTCCCATTATGAGGCATTAGAGATATACAGTGCATTCATTTTGTACTGAAAATTATAGTTAGGCTAATACAATACGGAGCGGTATAAAAGCATAGTTCTATACTTCGTTTATGCAGCTGCCTAGTTTATGGTGGTTTAAAAGTAATTTACGAAGACATTTTCATGCAAATGCCCAGATATTAGGGTCATAGAGTTGATCAAATTAAGATACAACTGCGTTAGTTTTACACACATCAAGTTGTTATGGCAATTTAGGCGCTGAAAAATGGTTACAATGGCGCTCACGAAGTAAACCAACAATGACGTTTGATAGCGGGGGTGGGTCGGGGCCTTCAAGCAGAGCTGCAAATTACCCAGTGACGAAATGACCTAGAATTTTCAAGTGAACAACAAGAATCTCATGTCCTATTACAGTTAATGAAAGTCTTTGCAACCTAGGAAAAAGATGGATTAATTTGAAATTCGACAAGTGCCTCTCTAGAGCTCAAATCTATTATCGGAAAGAACTAAATATATAGCACGAATTACTATTTAAAAGTACAGCAAACCAATCATAAAACCACATTCTAGTCATGCATATATAGCCGAGAAAGTAAACTTATCCACACTTTAACTTTAACGATTAACGATAAAATGTTTGAAGAAAGGTAGATACAGTTTATAGCGCACATCAAAGTTAAATCCTAAAAGATGGTTTTATTTAATCTATTATCATAATGTTGTCTATAGCAAAAGTTAAAATACGAAGGGTGGACATTAAATTTTCGCAATAATTTTTTTATTGCGGAATAAAATCATTATTGTTCTTTTTCAACTAAATAAATAAAATAAATATCCCCGCCTTAGAAGGGCTGAGACCCTTGGGGCATTGTTTCTTTTTCTGTTTCTTCTTCAATACATTTTTTAAAAAAAATTGGATGTATGAATTTTAATGAAATTTGGTTGAGAAATATATGTAAACGTCAGTTATGATTAAATAAAATTCCATTTTGGGAGATGCATTTTTGTCATCGTTCTGGCAGAGAGTGTATGCATCGCTCAAAAAAACGTTTAAGCCAATTAAGCATTTCTGACAGACACTGGCTGCCAACTTCTTTGAGCATCTTCCACACTTGTCTGTCCATTTCTGAACTTTTCAATCCATTCATGAACCGAACGTTTGGACATTACTCGGACTTTAAACAGTTCACACATTTCTGCTTCTGAAATGCCTCCAAAATTTAAAAAAACGAAATATGTTCAGGAATGATGGAAGGACTTTTTCAACAAATTTCATTAAAAGACATCCGGTTTTTTTTTTTTTTTTTTTTTTTTTTTTTTAAAAAAGGATTACGGAAACTTAATGAACATCCCTCGTATGGACAAAAAACATTTCTATCTGCACGTACATGTACATGTATGTACAGTAGTTGCAAGAATTTTTGAAAGTGAATTTTTTTTAAAAAAAACTTTCCAGATGATATAGAATATCACATGTCAATAATCGAAAATTATCTTTTTGCTGCGTTAACATTTCCAATACACTGTACACATGATACGATACTCCTATTTTTATGATAAAAAGGCCGTTTCTGGTATCAAGTTGTTGACTGATAAACTTTCCATGTCGATTTACTCGACACAGTAAATGGAAACATCTTACATATAATATGAGCAACATTTAAAAAACGTGTTCAACAATTTTGACGTAAAGCAACATGTATTTGTTTGTTTTTGACTGCACGAAAATATGCATGCGTTGGTCTTATTTCGTGACCATCTTGCTTAATTATGATTTGTATAGCGTAATATCTGTGCACCGATGTTTAAGAGCAAATTTATAACATGTTTATAATACTAGTTCAGGGTGTTCGTAGGCGTTATTCTTGCAAGGAATTCCATTTTAACTAGCACAAACTACAAATAATAGTCTTGGGGTTTCAATGGCAACACAACAAACATGGCTTAAAAACACTAATATTTCAAGTCGTTTAGTGCTCGAATTACCGGCGCAGACGCACCACCATTACAAGCTCGTCTTTTATAGCTCGAGCAATGCACATTCGCTGGGGTAGAAATGAGATTACATAAATTGAACAAGATCAGTTTCGTTATTTTGATTTTCAGACAAGCAAGCATGGCTCGAGGATGAGAGAAAGGGAGATTATGGGCTTATAAGGAGGATTTGGGCATTACAGTTAGGAAAGTTAAAATTTTCAATTCACTAAAACAAAAGGAGTGCATGGGTCGTTCGGATAATTTACGTTTACGTGAGGAAATGGGGTGCACAACAACAACATCCTGCGCCTTCTCTTGCTTACAATCGTTTTCTAGCTCATTTCCATGTCTTCCGAAATTCGGTTTAGCGCATGACAACACACGTTTTATGGGGATTTGCACCCGGAATCTTATTACTCCGCATCGCAATTGCTTTCCTGACACAATTCCTCCCCGGCTCAAAATTTAAAAAAATATTCCGCCATTTCTGGAGAATTAATTGATTAAGACGCATACGATGTTGGTGCGCACGTACATACTGCGCTATTTTATAAAAAACTTTATCTGTTGCCGCACATCTATGGACTTGTATAACATATAGGAATTTCGATATTTACAGGATTTTCAAACTTACTTCACCAAAGCCTTAAGTTGCGACAAATCTTCGTAAAAGCAAACTTTGAACTTCCCAATTCTAAACATAATATTTATATAACAAGGCAACAAATACTGTAAGAAAGAACCTAAACCCAAACAAAATTAATTAAAACATATTGTAGAAGGTCAATTGACAAACACTAATCAAGTAAATTTAACTGAAAAACTAGGTACAAAGTAATAAAACATAATACAAATGAAGGGGGGAGGGGTGGAGAGAAGAAGGGCTTCGTATACCTAACTAGCATGTGCCAAACAGTAAGGGTACTCAGATAGGCGTTAAATTGTGCTCGATTTGGGTGCAATTCAGCGAGTATGACAAATATGCGACATTTATTTTGAAGAGCCAAGCCACGTAACCAAATCCTGAATATTCATTGATATAACAAATTGCCAAGGTTCTTTCCCAGGACCGCCTCTGAGGTCAATGTTTGCCCCGTCGTTTGATTTTTCAATTTTTCGATTTCGAAAAATCGATTTCGAAGAATCGGAATGAATCTTGGCAATTCATCTTACCAATAAATAAAGTCGAACCCTGATAAATGGAAATCGACCGAGCATAGAATTTTTTTCCACTTTTTCCACTAAGGATTTTTTCCCTTATCGGGTTTTTGCGTGATGCGCTCAAATTAGATCAGTTTCTGCCCAGATTAGTGAAATACAACGTAGCTTAATCTCTTAGAAGAGCATTTAGTGATAAAAAAACAAGGAAGCTTTATAACGAATATAGGTGCATTCAGCAGTATAGGCCTAGATCTAGCTATAAAAGAGGAGAAACAGTAAAATGTATACATGTTGGTCAGGCTTGTTCACTTATCGGGTTTTTACTTATCCGGGTTCGACTGTATTCAAGATTTGGTCACGTGGCTTGGCTTTACAAAATAAATGTCGCATATTTGTCCCAATCGCTGAATTGTACCCAAATCGAGCACAATTTAACGCCTCTCTGAGTACCCTTAATGTAAGGCGATGCTTAATTTAAAATGACTAAAAAACAAAAAAAGATACCTTAAGCTAATCAAAGTTATCAAAATTTGCAGCTGCATTTCCATGTTGACAAATGGTCGATGGAACTTGAAAGTTTTGTAATTGTACTGTAACTCGTGTGTGAGACAAATTGAGTTTATATGTTTCAATTTGTTTATTTTTGGGTTTAGGTTCTTATTTATTTGTTACCTTGTTATGCTATAATAATTATATTATGTTTTAAATTGAGTTAAGGTAATTGATTAATTAATCATGTATGTGTATGTAGGCTACTCCTGAAGAAGGCTGTGTAGAGCCGATCGTTGTGAGAATATACATGTATGTTGTTAATGAAACAAAATTTCGTTTTTCTACATGACCTTCATTAGTTAAATATTAAGTAGTTTGTTCTACGCATGCATTCATCCATGTTGATTTCTTGTAGTTTTCTTCATGAGAGAAATGTGATCCACAATCCTGTCTGTTAACCATGCATCCCTAGGACTGTCCAAACATATTCAAGAGAAAAGGCTTAAGCTTGAATTTTGACGATATCACCTATCGAGCGTGCATTATAAGCAGTGCCGTTAACTCGTACGTGATGATCTATTCATCGGATGTTTTGCTAAAAGCGTTGTGCGACACTCGACGGCCATCGAGTTAGCTACAGACCAGCTACAGATTAGCTACAGACCAACAGATTTACAAGGTGGACAAAACATGCAGTCCATGCAGATCAAACAATATGAGCTCAATCGAGTCACCTTCCACCGAGACGTGTTTACATATTCTGGCAATGCAAATAATGCTATTTTTGTTTACACAACGAATACTTCCCGTTATGCAGAAGTCCACGACGGGAGTTCCAGACTTACGTCAACAGAAATTTTCATACCATCTCAAGGAATACATGAACCTCCAATGCCTGGCATTGAGCATTAGAAACACATTGTTGATATAAAAATATCTTGATGATGCGTGTATTTAATTTTATACAAAACCAATCCATTTCTGTATTAACTCTCATGAAGAGGGTCTACAGATATGAAAATTACGACGAAGATACATGTATATTTAATAAATTTAAAAAAAGAAAACTACTTTTCCAATTAAAAAGATGCATTTTCCCAAAAATTAACAATGTTATCCAAAACACATAACAATTTTTTAAAAAAAAAAATAATAATAATAATAATAATAATGTTTCACCGTCTGGTGCATGTATTAATCCCTACATCGTGCATTTTCAAATATCAGCGTTATGTTTGGTCAATTTAAAATTAATGCATGAGGAATTCATGAACGTGAAATTCTCATTTCCTAGTTATTTACCTTCGTTATCTATAGACTTCAAATTGTAATAAAAAAAAATTAATTTTATGCACAAAGTGGTAATACAATGGTAAACAACAACAACAATACGATAATGTATGACAATCAGAAAAATTTAAGCCAAACGAGATCCGGGGAAAACGATATATCAATGTACGCTCGTATTTCTAACCATAAAGCTGTACTCATTAATCATATAAAGCCAAGAGGACAACACGATGCATCGCCACATGTACAGTATACTGTAGTAATTGAAACGTTGGAAAGCGTACATGTGCCACATTTAATGATCAGTTGGCTTCCGCAAATGTTAATATCAATGTCCAGAAATTGTTTGCCTTCTAAAAAAACATTAACAACGTTGCACATTTTCATGGCTTTTCTGCTGCAAGGAATGTTCAAGTTTACAGGGCATATTTCATGAGAATTAACATCTCAGAATCAACCTGCATTTGTACAGATCAAGTAACAAAACAAAAAATAACATTCAAAATTTCTCGGTGTGATTAGCTCAAAAGTGCACGACTTTTAATAAAAATATTTCCGTATTGTACATACGTGCACGTTTCTATTTTTTGACATTATCGAAACACGCTTAGGCCTATTTATAATCCTGAAGAAAATGCCCCACAGCGAAAAACTGTCTATAGTTTGAAAGCGGGCCATAATCAAATACAGATAAAAGAGAAATGTCATCAAAAAGCAACTTTTTTGATATACGAGCGGATGAAACAATGCATGCAAGTTCTCTGTAACTTACATAAGAGAAAAGAAAAAAAATTAACTTGCATTCGCAAAAAAAAAGTAGCGAGATGCTTATCTCGGAAAAAGAATTTTTTTTCAGAAATTCGAATATTCAAATGGGGCATACCAAGAAATACATTTTATAAAAGCATAAATATAGCGCTTGCGGGAATAAGCAGGCTGATCTAGAATGATTCATATGGTGACAGAGTTATGTTCAATAAACTATAGATAAAAGTTAGGATAGCGTGATCTGTAAATTGAAGGGTTATTCAAAAAGTGCAGAAATATATATTCGATGTAATTAATACACGAAGTTAAAATTAAAAGTTACTACCCGATAATAGGCTAAGTTATATCTGCATTTTATCCTTACGTTATACTGTATATCAAGAACTAATAAATTTCATTTTCGGAACATATTTCAATCGTTAGCCAATAACATCTTACGTGCTTCCTGGTAACATTATTACAAATTATCACTCGCATGCTTATAGAACTATATAAAAAAGATTTTTTTTTTTGTAAAGTGATTATTTTTATGTTAGCATTTAATGGAATGGATCATTCCAAAATACTATAAACGTGGGCATTTGGGCGATTAACCGTAAATTATGTTATGGAGAATTATAGAAAGTAAACCAGCAGGCTATAAAACAAAACAGGCTAGTAAAAAAACCAAAACAACAAACAAACAAAAAACAATAAAGAAGAAAAATGGGGGAAATGTACGATGGAAAAAAAATCTTTAAATCATTGGTTCGTCTCTAATCTTGATATGAAAATTGAACTCGTTTATCAAAGTTCGATGAACTTCATCCCGTGCGCAAAGAAAGAAAGAACTGATTTACGTTTTTCCAACTGACTTTTTCAACTATTTCATTTATAAGGGAAACCAGCATGAAACAAAAACTAAGGAAAATTTTGAAAGAGAGAAAGGAAACGGATTTAATTTTGTTTTAGCGATGTTTCAAGTATCTTCCCGAAAAAAAAAATTCAACTACATCGATAAGAAGCCGGTAATTACTCGATGATAAATATCGGCCTATTTAAATCGGAAATACGACGTAATCTTAGCAATTAAAATCCTTTTGACGAACGATAATGAGACATATTGTCCGGTTGAAGTGATGCTGACGACTTGATTGCTAATATTTCAGTCTTATTTTGGCTTATCAATGCAAGCAAAGTCAAGCGACATTGAGTATCGTAAATGCCGTAGTTGAGTAAGAAGATTAGCAAATAATTCAGCAAAAACAAAACAAAAAAACACCGGAGGATAGCTGTGCTATAAAAATCCTGCAATTTTTAAACTTAGAACTAGATCGGTCGCTCGTACATCTAGGGCTCAGGGCTGCATATAGTAAATAACGTCCTCATCAGAATTTAAGGAGTAACAACATCGATCAGCACAATTTAACGAATGACGTAATCATCAACAGCCTTATAAATGACGTCACTAAAAATGTTATGAAAGTCGACATCAGAATTGTACTGAATGATGCCATCAGAATGTTACTGGATGACGACATCAGAATTTTACTGGATATGTCATCAGTATTTTAATCGCTGACGTCATTAATTAAAAATGGCCCATTCGGACATCAATCGCACATTTTTCAGGACATTAAATCGAACATTGTTTGGACATTTCCTTCGAACGTTAAATTGGGTATTTTTCCGCCCATTTAATCGGGCACATTTTTGTATAATATTATTTAATCGGGTATATTATCGTACACTAGCTGGAAGGTCCAGCATTGCTCAGGCTGTACTTATACCGATAACGACGAATGAGTTATGAATCATGACCGCAGCGCCCCCATACCACTTCGGCAAAGGCGCTTCATGGTAAACCTTTTCGCCGTTACTATAAGGGGCCATTCAAAAAGGACGTACAATTTTCCCAAAATTGGACTCCCCTGTCCGCATTGTGTCCGGTCAATCAGGACGTCCTTTTAGAATGGCCTTTAAGCCACATACAAACATAGACACATACAGCTCGTCTTTATATATATAGATTTCAACGGACATTTTTTCGTACATTTAATCGGAAATTTTAAGGCATTGGAAGCTCCAAAACTGCAGCCCCCTTAAGTCGGGGAAAGTCTACGTGCATGTATATACGTAAAAAAAACCGCTTCAAGAAAGTATTACTTTGAAATCGTCTATCAAGATAGGGACACGAGGTAATTATTCTAAAAACAGGAAGTGCGACCTTGCGTTATTTATCTCCCAGAAACCCGTATTACGATGGAAAAAGTGAAAAAAAATTAATCTTTATGAAAGATGAAAAATGTAATGCTGCGAGTTAAAAGGATGGGAGCAAAAGAGATGTACATTGTATGCGAGGAAATAATAACGCCCCACTCATCCTCATTGTTGCCTCATTCTTATTTAAAAAGGAAATGCAACCGTGTTGCCAGCGAATGTAATAAGAATAATATCGCATAGAACAGGATACGTAAATTTCGATACCGGCTTAATTTTAATCACCTCCAGTCATAAAAGGCAATAAGGCACCTGTTACGATGGAGATACTTGCTCACGGACGAAAAGACGTATGGAAGCCATCATTTTCACCAGAGAAAAAAAATACATCGCGCATAAAAGAAGGTGATGCTTTAAGGATTAAATATGCGCATAAGTTCATTATATCGGCTTATAATGCTGAAATTAAATCTTATCAAAGATAGGGATTGTGGATGGCACGCGTGTGTCTCCGAGCAAGAATTGCAATTTTATGAACTTTTACTAGGCGACATGGTTTGTGCGTGTGCATCCCCACCCACTAATAAGCAACTAGAATATTATTGTACATTATGTCGTACTTTTTCAGCTGGTTATAGGTCTCCTTAAAGGCCGTCACACACGAGGAAAGTTATATCTGAAAATACGGCATGTTCAAAAAGTTCTGTTTTTTTAAAATGTGAAATACGAGAAATGAAATGTTTTAATTGGTTTGTGCGTGTGCATCCCCACCCCTATCGCACTTTTCCAGCTGGTTAGGTCTCCTTAAAGAACATCACACACGAGGAAAATTATATCTGGAAATACGACAAGTTCAAAAAGTTGTTTTTTAGAATGTGAATTACGAGAAATGAAATGTTATAATTTGTCAATTATAAAAACATAAATGAAGTCTAATTACCTTCAGTTTGAAATTTTTCTTTTTAAAAGCCATGGTTAGTAAAATGCTAAGAAATATGCGCTTGGCTTTTCGGACACGCCTAAACTTGCCAAGTTTCTAGATAAAATTTTTCCCGTGTGTGATCGCCTTGAAACAGTCTTTCTCAACCGCTGCACTAGTCCGAAAAAATAATTTTTTTGAATAACTATAGTTTCCATTTATATGATTAGATTTTGAACAACAACCAAAAACTATACTGTATAATGCACATGTAAATAAGAAGGTTTACTCCAGACCTGTAAATCCTGGAAATTTAAGTCAGGGAAGAGTAATTTTAAAAAGAAAAAAACTGCAGGAAAATTGAACTTTCTGGCGTTGTCAAGGTCCAAAGTACATGTAATGTTTCTACGTGGTTAACTCAGGGCCAATTTGCAAACTTTTTTAAAATTTTATCGGTACAAATTTGCCAAACTTCATCAACATTTTTCGAAGACAAATGTTTCAAATTTTCTAATGCTAATTTTGTAAAATTTTTAAAATTTTTCTATGTTACTTTCATAATTTCTTCTAAAATATCGTTAGCAAATTTATACAAAATATAGCATATTTTTGTATCGATTTTGAAAAATCGTAGATAACATTGGCATAGTCAATATTGTAAAAACCTGGAAAAGTCATGGAAGTTGAATATGAAAGTTTTGGGGGGAACCGGCACCCTAGCTGATAATGCATGGTTTGTATTTCTACCTTTACTGTATACAAAATATTTTTCCTATTTTTATTTTTTTTCAATTTTAACATCAGGGGTAAAAAGGTTGGAAAACACTGTCTTAGAAATTCTTAAATACAATACCATATACTGTACATGTATATGCGCAGTACAGTAGTAGTAGTCAAATAAAAACGAAATAAACTTAATACATTTACATTCGAAATTTAGTAGACTGCATGGTGTTGTCAAAATTCAAAAATTGCTTTGTTCTGGTGTTTCGCAGTGTTAGGGCTAATAGATTTATGAGGACTTCTACGCCGTTATAAATATGTATAAGATTATGCAATTGGAATAATTATTACCAGCCAAACTTAGCTTGTTGATAAAAATAATGTCTACCGCTTAGCATTTTTATCAAGTCATTAAGATTCGCTGGAAATTACATGAGCAGCGAAGAGAACTACCATGTTAAAAATCGACAAGAAATAACGAGCAAGACTCCATGATGTCTAGACATCATACTTTTGAATTTTTTTTTTTCTGTTTCATTGAATTAATTTCTTTCATACTTCAAATGAATATAATTGTGAAAATTAATCGCCAAGTTTAAAAACAAAACCACGAAATATATCATGAAAAGGCAGTAAATTGTACCGTTCGTTCATTACGCTGAATATTTCTATCAAGTTCAAAATACTGCAAAAGTTTCTCAATAAATAAAAGTTGCCAATTAATCAATTAAAACATGGCAATTTGCTGTAATGCTTAAATGTTACGGAGAGCGTCGTAAAGTAAACTACGAGAATTAATTCTAATAAATCTGAGCTTACAAATTTCAGTCAAATCTCGTTAAGACGAATCTCCAAGCCAGACCAAACACGACTTTACAAAACTGTATATATAAAGAAGAGATGTGTGTATGTATGAATGTCTTTGTGTGTTTATCCATGGAGCGTCTTTACAACTTGCTAAGTGGTATGGGGGCGCTGCGGCAGTCACGTTCCCAAATTCGAACATAGCCGCTTTAGCAAGTCGTATTGAAACTACGCCAGTCAGCAAATTCGTCATCTGGGGAATAAACCAATCGGGCACAAGGTAATCGCCATTATTTGTACTTTAATTTATTTAAATAATTCTCGAAAACTATTTGCAGTTAATGGTTTCATAAGTGCGTCTTAACAGGTGAGTTTTTTAATTACAGCCCGGGCAAAGCCGGATTTTTCAACTAGTACCAACTAAAGTTTCAAAGTTTGGATGAAATTCTACCTCAGGTATTTCCATAGGAAGGTGCTAAAACTTTTAATGGGGAATTCCGCGTTATATTTAGTACCATTTGTTTTCATATTATCTAAAGTTAGTTTCTCAAAAATGTATTCGTATTAGCCGAAAACTTGTATTATTAGAATTCGGAATTCATCATATAGGCCTACGGCGAAATAAAATTATTCCATACGCATAGGATTGAGACCGGAAAATGTTCTCACTATCAAAAATTCGTCTAAAGCAAGTTCTTCTTAAAGAGGTTCCACTGACTGTATCAACGACAGTAATTTGCAACACTTGCGTTTGCAAGAGCAACAACTTTTGGATTTTTAGCAAGCAACGTACAGTAGGCTATATGTAAGTCTAGTAGTTTAAAATGCTTAAGGAAAATTTGGCAAAATGATACAGTCAATGCCAGGAAAACCTCAAAGGGTTTTGTTTGGTCGATGGTTTTTTTGCCAGTCAAGAGCATAACAAGGTACTTTCCTTGAATTTCAATGAAGTATTGCCACATTTTGCATGGATAAGCTTGTTTTTTCGGTTGCAGTTCCCAAATCTAGGCTGGAGTATAGATATCCCGGTGGCAGTTGTGCATGCATTATTTTGCAGCTCTTGGTGGTAGAAGTCTATTGATTAGCTTATTATCGTATACGGTTATCCTTCCCCGTGTCTGGGGGGCACCGAGGAGCATTTTTTAACCGAGAATCTTGCAAATGCACTTGCCCCAGAGAAGAATGTAAAAGTCTAAACAACACGAGAAAATTGAAATTATTGCTTACTCGAGAGAGAAGGAGAAAAACAAACACGCGGCTTTTGCCAGTTTCAGACAAATTTTCCATAAACATATATAAAAAAAGCAACACCCGTGCGATCAGTAGAATCTCATCAAAATCGAAGCTGTAAGCGCATAAACATCGACTTATGAATTCGCCGAGCATACAACGGTGTTCTCTTAAAATCCTAAAATTATGCAAGAAATCCCTCCAGGGTGAATTGATGTACAGGGATCAAAAATTCGTCTATCTTGGATGTCATCCTGCAGCGGAATACGCACTGGGATATTAGAAATTGCAAATGCCGTGTTTCCGAAGCTTTCCAATTAATTCTTAGCTCGTAGGTGTGTTCATTTAAAAATGCTCCCACGCTGAAAATCGAAAAAAAAATCAAAAGTTGACACGCAACCAGCGTAAACACACCATTAATCAAGCATTGGGTTTGCTTGGATGCTAGAGCCTATGCATGTAAAAGTTTTGCACTTTTCAAACTTCTCAACGAACATGTTTACACTTACTTTTTCATGCTAAGGCACACTTTAAAAAAAAAATAGCAACCATGTTTAGAAAGCAAGTAATTTTACCCTCAACATAGTCACAGGTCCGCACACAATAACAGATGAAGCAGACCAAACAGGGAAAGTCTAATCTCAGGTAAGGAAAAGGAAATGTGGTATGTAAATGTAAGTCAAATCAAATACATGTAGACAAGTTTAAACTAACACGGATCATCAATTTTTTTTAACCTACTGTATACACAAATAATACAAAACAATTTAATCCGACTTGTTTTACCCTTAGAGAATTCTTTTAACTTTTTTTTTCTCAGAATGAATATGTCGCAAATGCCGTACTCAGGACGGAACTATATAAATCCATTTTACATGTAGCATATGGATATTCAACATGTTTTTCTACCTGTACTTGTAGCAAACATGGTTTTTACACGTAAAATACTTGGGATATACTTTGTAATACAAATGTACGCTATACATGTAAGTAAAATCACGTTTGTTACATTAAAATATATGCATACGACATGTAAATACATGTTTTACATACCATATTACAGTATATACATGTATACATGTAGGCCTAATTAACATATGTATAAACAGTATTTATTAAATAGTTTTAGAGCAAGAAATACTTAGTGCGCTTGCGCCACCAAATGGAACTTTTTTTACGTTTTCCATCTACGTCAAGCTACGCCATTTCCTGAGTACGGCTATTGTATATCTTCGGAGCATTTAGCGTACTCGTTGATTCTTCGGATGAATTTAAAGTCAAAGTGCGCGGAAAATCCAGCGTGGCCTATGGCACTCTATAGAAGCGAATGAAGATAAGCAAAATGAAATGGAGTAAGTATAGGTCTACATTTAATACAAATCAAACAGAAGTTTAAACTAACACCGATCATCATATTTTTAACCACTGCACAAATAATGCAAACCAATCGAACCCTATACTCCAGAAGGGTGTTTCGCCCTCAGGGAGTTCTTCTACCTTTTCTTTCTCAGAATGAATATGGCGCATTGTATAACTTCGGCTCATTTTAGCGTACCCGTTGATTCTCCGGATAAATTAAAAGTCAAAGTGCACGGAAAAGTCATCGTGGTCAATGGCACTTCAGGAAGGAATGAACCTTGAAATTCCCTAAAAAATCCGAGCGATTCATGAAATATTCAGGATGGAAAATAGCAAGGTCCTCGGGGAGCACCGGTTAATGCCTATAGTGGAAATGATAAATGGCTTCAGGTTTATTTGGAGAGATTATTAACGAAGCTCTTAAAAATCAGGGTCTTGCACAAAAAAACTCTTGGATAAATATTTTTTCGCCCTGCATCCAATGATAAAACATCGCGGATTTGCGAATTGCTATGCTGCATTGCGCTCGCATCATAATTCAGGCCGCCTATGTGCGAAACGCAAGATATACTTAAAATTTCAAGAGTGGCACGATGCGTGGCAGCTTGAGAATGCACTTTACATAGCTGAATCTTTCCATCACCCAGCTGTCTTACTCTGTGGCAAACACTTAGTACATGTCAAATGATGGAGTATTATGAGTGTCACCGTAGCAACATCCCAATCGGAAAAAAACCCTGGATTTGAAATTCACCCCACGGTTCCTGCGTTCCAATTTATTGTAGCGAACGCACGTCAAACCCTGACTGTGCAATTCATCTACAAATAGGCATCATTAGGGACAAGCTAATGTCAACTGCGATGTGATTGAATTTGACCGTTGATGGAATGATAAGCTACGATGAGGACGGGTGAACGGGGTGCATATAAAAAATACACCCAGTTCAATGAGGGTAGAAAATGGCTAGGTGGGTTTGGAACCCATTTACATTAAACGAATCTCTTTTAAAGCAGCTTGCCAAGTGCTTGGGAACAGAGGACTTATCGAAAAGTCAAAGAGTTAATAAAGTCATTAAAACTTGCTAAGATAAAGACTAAATAGGCCTACTTAACCAATACTGGACTAATAAACTCCAAAACATGGACATTCCAACACGGACGAGGTTAAACCGAAAAAGAGTCCTCACAGTATTTTTAATCTGAAACAATAACAATTTATCTTGAATTCGATTCACGATGAACAGAACATGTTGAGTAAAATAAATGTTGAATAAGCCAATTCAGCTCAACTCATTTCGTGGGCATCTTATAATGGCAACACATTTTAGATTTACAGAATTGACAAAACGAAATCTCGGATGGAGTGTCATACCATGACTTGGACATGGCTGAAAAAGTTTACATGGGCATGTGTGCTATAATAATAATAATAATAATAATAATAATAATAATATACTTAGAGCAATATATCGCGTTATAATGCATATGAGCAATACAGGGTGATCTCAAACAAAGGGGACAAGTCTTCGGGTGGTGATTCCTGTCAGGACAAAGAAGAATAAGGTTGGTATAAACATATTCCAAAAGATGTACACTGAAACTACGAGAAAAAAATGTTATTACATCGCAAACATTACATAATGGAATACGTACACTACAGATAACTTTCACGAGCAGACGACAATGCTCCGCACAGATCAGACATTGTGGTGTACTTCACGGTATATACTGTTGGTTTACATGCAGTTTCAAAAATGGTTGCCTTTGTTATGGATAAGTTGAACGGGCAGCAGTGCAGGCACATTCGTTCCATATTTCATTTTGCATTATTCCTTTATTTAATTATTTATTTAGAAATAAACGAGAAAATGTTCCGAATTTTTGATTTGTTGTAACAATTAAAGCAGCACCAAAATATCTACTTTCGGATAATAATATATTCACGGGTACTGTTGACGACCGACCAGCGGCCGTCACCGGTCAACATCAAAGCTTAGATTGTCATATCTTACGAGAAATGGGGAAAAACTTAAATTTTTAAACCTATTCGCGGTTTTTATAACCAGGCAGAAAGCTATAGATTTAATTCGGTAAAAGTTAGATACACAGCATCACTAACATACAGTCTGGGTGTATAGTGTGCACATAGGATAGGGTGGTGTACAGCAACTAGAAAGGCGAGTTAGAGCCAAAAATGAAAAGTACCCCAAAACACGCCCACAATGAAAACTGAGACACATTAGCCACACCCACGAGCTGCGTGACGTCACATGCAAATTATCTATATATGCTCGAAGTGTCCCTCATTGGCCTCACGCCTTCACTGATAAGACATATGTACATTGTATATAGGACCTTTTTTGTTCCTTGTCCTGACAGGAAACACTATCCGAAGTTTGTTTCCATAGTTGGGAAACACCCTGTAAAGTATATACGCACATTTTGGTGTTGGCCTTACACCACATCATTTTTGAAACATGGATCCCACATCAAATAACTTCAATTCAAGTTACTATATACATTGATAAGGATTAAAAATCGTATAAATGAAGACTAGTTTTGGTTGTTGTTTTGAAATTGAATCTTGGCCCCATTATATTCTCTTCTGTGATTGTAGAGAGAATAGAGGTAATGACACTATCTTCACGACTAGTGCTTTTTGTATAACAAATACGAAGATGTCGATAATGAAGCACCCTGGTGTTTTTACATCGAAAGCCTTAATCTCTACTAAACGAAGAATCCAAATGGAATTCATCCTTTTTCATGTTCTGATAAAGTAATAGCAATTCCAAAAACGAATTAGCGGTGCCGAAATACAGACAGACGCTGTTAAAATATACTTGATGGCCGCATACTAATAGGAAAAATTCGTTAGTCTTGAACACTGACACGGTTAGGGGCCATTCAAAAAAGGACGTCCTCATGTAGGGAGAGGGGGATAGGTTGAGTCAAAGACAATGTGGACAGTGGGAGGAAGGGGGGTATGACAAACTCGGACGTCCACTTGATAAAAAATGTCAAATAAAATCAGTTCCCAAAGTAGAAGGGAAATTGAGCGCAATATCGTCGCAAATTGGTGATGTGTTATAAATTGCAAAAGTCAGTAAACAGCAGGATATCCCCAGTCCTGGAAAACCTGGAAACGCGTCAGGGCACTAAAAAAGCTCAGGGTCCATTTGCAAACTTTCAAATTTTCCAAGTACAAATTTGCAAAATTTTCGTTTTTCTCGAACATAAACTTGCAAAATTGTCAACCTTTTCCGAAGTCATCTTTACAGTAAAAATTTTTCCCCGTTTTCTCGAGGACAAATTTACAACATTTTCCACATTTTCCCAAGTACAAATCTTCAACATTTTCAACTGCTTTCGAGTACAGATTTGTAAGATTTTCAACAGCTTCCGAGGTGAAATTTGCAAAGTTTCTAACAGGTTCTGAGGACAAATTGGCAAAATTCCCAAACTTTTCAGAGTACAAAATTTACTTTTTCCAAGTAGCCTACAAATTTGCAAAACTTAAAAAATATCCCGAATATCATTTTTTTTTTAAGTTTCGATTGTCCGAATGGAGGGAGGAGGGGGGAGGGGGTCATGATTGACCGGACACAATGGGGATATGGGGGAGTTTAATTTTTAGTACGTCATTTTTGAATTGCCCTCAAGTGGGACGCTTTCGGTAACGACGCTTCAGCTACGATTCAAAGAAATTATCTGACAAGACTTTTTGATTGATCCAGTCAGTTCCAATATGAGACTCACGATGCTGGGAAAAACGGCTAGAAAATCCATAAAGAAAAGTAGACGGAAAAAACACGGATAAGCAGACGGTTTGGGTGACAGGAATAGAAGGTGAAGAAGCAAAGCAGCTAGGTCGCAATATATTGGAATCTATTGCCTTTCAGATATCAAAATAGGAAATGCGCCAAAACAGCCAAGTTGCGCCTCAGAAACGCTCGTCTACAGAAATGAATATAGACCGACATAGCGTAAGGATGGAGAAAAAAAATGGCTGCGAGTATACATGTATAATTTATATAAACATCCTTTTAATTCAAAATTCAAGCGGCTGTAAAAAAAATGCTACGCCATTTCAAAAAATATCTTTTCTGGAATTTCTCACGGAGCGCCCGCAAATCTTCCCATAAATTTGAAAACATTTCTCAATTCTGGGAGACGACAGTCAGCGAGGACATGAAGCGCGTTTTCATGACTCGAGTATTGAAATTTAAGTTTTATGAGCTGCGTCGACCCACTCGGAGAATTCTTCCAAAACATCTCACGCATAGTTTTCATGTTCCTGAAAGCCATCAAAAACGAAATGCGAAGCTAATTCCGCGAAAAAGCCTGCCACGATGTCAATAAACACACCGGCCCGACAACACGATAATATTGACACTCGCACTTGCAATATTGGCGCATCGTTATCGACGACTGAGTCCAATATTTACAAGACAGAAATAGCCTAGATTATAACCAAGCATCACGCACTCTTAATGAAACCTGCAGGCTCCCAACTCGTATATGACAACATTTCCAGTGTATTTTTTTAGAACTATATACTTGTACAGTGAAAGCCTGTTAATTCGATCATGCTTAATTCGGTCAGCAATTAACAGCAATTGCAGTCGTGTGGATTTTTTTGCATATTTTTAGAAAATTAAGTTTCAGCAGTCGCAGCAAACAGGCAACATCAAACACTACTGTATATACTTACATATTTTTCTTTATAGAATTTAAAAAAATATGTAAATACATATGAACAATTAAATACATGTATTTTTAAAACATGGAGCAGATTATTTTGGTGCTATATTTCCTGCCGATTTTTTCATTTTTATTATATTGTGTACCTTAATTTTTATTTTTTCGTTTTTTATACCGTTTTCTAACTATAATTTATTATTTGATTTATATGTGATTTGTATTTTTCATGACACATAAAAGTGGGGGAACAAACTCAGAGATAAGGACAGAAACGGACATTTATACGGACATGTTGGAACTTTGGTTCCAACATAGAGGGCACGTACCACTTGTATCATCCAGAGATCACCACAGTCAATTTCAGCAATATAAACGGGAGACAAAATTGAAAGAAACTTCAGATTAGGTTGAAGTGCCAGGCTTGGACACTAAAACCCTGTGGTGGAAACGCCACTCTTTGGAACGCTTTGGCAGGTGAACTTAAAAAAGTTCATTAAACGGCTTTCTACAGCATTAAATTTAGAATGTTAAAACGTGGAATGTGTTTTTTTCCTGTATAATCCAGTTTAACGTTCTGCTCAGCAACTCCACACATGTTACTACATTCTGAAGATGCAGATTTACATATGAACGCGTACGGTGTAAACTTTGTACATTTTGGACAACCTATGAAGTACAGCTGTACAGTACATGTACCACCAGTTTTTACTTACATCTTAAGTAAACAATAAGAATAAGCTACTGTGTATGTAATGTATAAGCATCTGCGTCAGATCTCCAAAATGTGCGTGCGTTAAATTAAAAACGTCAGCACACGCATTAACTGCTATGAATTAGTCGATGATTCTGCTAAATTCATATAAGCAGTCGAGTGCCAACATTACTGTTGAAATTAGATTTCCAGCACAAAAACATTCTCTTCAAACTATCTGAAATGTGCAAGTACATTAACAAAAGATAAATGATGGACAGCGTGTACACTTCCTCCGTGACATTTCTCTCTTAAAGTGTTCACAACTTCCTGGTCAAGAGCGCTCGATTCTCTGAACCAACTGTACAACGGTGACTTTACAGCTACCTACCTCCAACGGACATTACATATTTCAAGCACACAGAGAATAAATGAAGATGTAGACAATGTTGACCATGGGGAGGAACAATACAATAGTCCATCAGTGGTCATTTGATTCCCAAAGGCGTAAAGGCCATTCTTCGGGTCAATTTTTCTTCGGATTCATTTCTTGCGGCTAAAGAAAAAGAGCCGGTAAGAAAAATTCGCATTCTGACAGCTGTTTTTTTTTTATTTTTTTGGTAGTTTGGTCATCTTTACTCACTCGTCGATCCATCATTAATTTAAGAAAGAAGAAGTCTGATTAGGGTTAACGATTCTTTAATAAATCATCTTAACACTTCGCTGGCTCTAAACTCTATAGAGTATTCCCTTATTTCATTCTCATTTCCGCTCCAACCTCTTTCGTACCCTTCCAAATTTTGAAACCAATATACAGTACATGTAGTCGAGTGATACACAATGTTTCCCAAAACTTTTACCTGCTTTAATTCATGGTGGTACGTAATTGCAGATTAGATTAACAATTGATAGCCTTTGAAGGTAAAAGGTAAATTTCATACCATCAAAACCAGGCCATGTTTTCGTACAAAGTTAAGAATTTTGACAAAATTTGATGAAGTCTCACATCCTGCATGTCTTCTTTCATCTGATAGCGCTGAATTAATACGAACGCTTCAATAGAGAAAACCACTCCTAACTGGTTATATAATGAGGTACAAATAGCTTTTGGTCTCCCAATTTTCCGTTAGTAGCGCAACACCTCTGAAGTGGTGGAAATCCCATTACTATACTGTTCAGAGTGGGGGTTATAAGATGCTTAAGACCTATTAATTTTCATCATCTTTAAAAACATCCAAGCAAAACATAGTATGTTGTGTATAGTGAGCGTTTGGTACATAGGGTGGGAGCAGAGTGAAGCTTATTCCAGTCGCTTGCTAACCAATTTCGAACCAGTGTCGCTTAGTGATATTGCAGACGCATACCACTAAGCGACACTGGTTATCAGCTACTAGAAACAA
>JAQGAO010000375.1:0-36693 GCA_034697705.1 Ommatoiulus sabulosus | reverse complement strand
CTATACCCTGAGACGCACCTAGGTGCTTATTGGCTCTTTTAGAGAGCCCTCCGTTAGAAAGGAGTAAATCATCATCAAATCATCATCATATTTTTATTTAGGAATTTTAAATTTATTTTATATTAGATTAATTCGAAATAATAAAAATACTCGTAATACACGAATACATTATTATATATTTTTATTTAATTCAAAATAATTTTAAAGCGATACATTTTTCATTATTTTCAAACGAATTTTAATTGAAATGTTTTTTTTTTCATTAAATTATTAATTTGAATCGAAATAGTTTTTTTCATTAAATTAATTTGAATCGAAATAGTTTTTCATATTTTTTATTATTTTCAAATGAAATAATTTTCATATTTTCAATTATTTAAAAGATTAAAATATTGATTTTAAGCGTGAAAAATGTTCAAAACGTTAGATTAATTTAAAATAAAATATACGCGTATATGTTTGAATTGAATTAAATTGAATGTTCGTCAGAATCGAAATTTATTTATAAACGTATTATTTTATTAATTACATTTATCAATTTTAGGAAGTAAATCATTTTATTAATGAATTAAATAATCAAAATTTATCTACTAATTGTAGAATCCTCTGCTGTTCGATTTCCTTCGCTTCTTCGTCTTTGGCATCGCCGATGTTGCCGGCATATTCTAACAAAAATTAATTTAATTAATTTAATCAAAATTTGAAGAATTCTTCAGATTAAATTAAAATTGAATTAAAAAGAGTAAAAATTTGCGTACCTCTCATGATGTTTCTTATTGTTTTAATTGAACCGCCGTGCAAATTCAAAATCTGAACCACTCTTTGTTTTATCTGGAATTAAAACGTTTAAATTGAATTAAATTGAATTGAAAATCGATTCGACTACATAAGATTAAAAATCCATATTTACGGAAGGTGCTCCGGAGGAACATATTTCGAGCATGATGTAATCCACCAGTTGCAAAGTGAACAAGCCGTGCTCCAGGCGACGGATGTAGAATTCGTCCTCCATCTCGCTGTCCGATTCAACGCCGCGCTTGCGGTGAATGTCCTTAGCAAAATAGAAGTACAAGTTACAAAAATATAAGTAAAAATTACACAAATATATTCATTTTAAGTAGAAATTATAAAAATATATCGATTTTAAGTAAAAATAATAAAAATATATTGACTTTATGGAAAAATTATAAGAAATATATTGATTTCAAGTAAAAATTACAAAAAATATATTGATTTTAAGTAAAAATTACAACAAATACACTGATTTCAAGTAAAAATTACAACAAAAAAATTGATTTTAAGCAAAAATTACAAAAACATATTGATTTTAAGTTAAAATTATAACACATATATCGATTTTAAATAGAAATTACAAAAATATATTTGATTTTAAGTCAAAATAATAAAAATATACACATTTAAAGTAAAAATTACTAAAATATATTCATTTAAAATAAAAAATTACTAAAATATATCGATTTTAAATTAAAATTATAACAAATATATCAATTTTAAGTAAAAAATTATAACAATTATATTGATTTAAGTTAAAATTATAACAAATATATCGATTTTGAGTCAAAATTATAAAAATACATATTGATTTTAATTTAAAATTATAACAAATATATCGATTTTAAGTAGAAATTATATTTAACGTACATCCAAACACGTTTGAATCACGCAAAAAAAATATATATTGCGTGAAAATTTTAATCGAAATTGCAAAACTCACGGCTTTTTCCTTCTCGATCTGGTTGTCGACGGCGTGGACTTTTTCCAAATACCTGAAGTGCAATTCCATGAGCCGATCGACTTTCTCATGATCGTTCTCCGTGAATTTGTTCAGAAGTCGCTGCCTCTGCATTCCTTTGCAGTTCTTCAGCATGGACGAAATGATGGAACAAGCGTGTTCTGGAACGGAATACGAAAAACAACGACATCGAATTACAATTTCCAGGGAATCGTATCGTTACGCGACCGTCTGCCAGTACCTTCGTGTTCTTCCATCCTCAGTCCTTTCTTGCCGTGCTTCAACGGAGTTTTCATGAACAACGGGAACACCGTCCGTAATCCCAAGATGTCCACGAACTTGTTGCAATTGTCGACGCCTTCCGCATTGGACATGGCGAAGTCCAGGACTTTGAGGGCGCCGTTGCGGGACAGCTTCTTTTCCCTTCAGGAAACGATAAAAATTGCGCTTAAGTGAGTCCGGAAGCAGAGTTCCCCCAGAAATTTCATTTTCAATTTCCTCCACTTTTCCAGGTTTTAAAAAAAATTTCCCCGACCGATGACGACAAGAAAAATTGACGTATTTTCCAAAATTGACGCTGGAAAATATGTTTTGAAATTTACTAACGACAATTTTGAAAATCAAACGAAGAATTTTTTTAAAAAATTTAAAGAAATTGCGTGAAAATTTTTTAAAATGAGAAAAGTTTGTAATCAGAAAATGTTGAAAATTTGCCCTCAGAAAAAGTGGGAAATTTCGCAATTTTGTACTCGGAAAATGAGGAAAATTCGTACTCGGAAACCTAGCAAATTTTGAAAATTTGTACGCGGAAAACGTGGAAAATTGTGCAAATCTGTACTCCGAAAATGTGGAAAATTTGTTCAAATTTGTACTCGTAAAATAGGCCCTGAGCTAACCTCGTAAAAGTATTAATTTTGGATCGCCATGACTGCGTTGAATTTCCATGACTTTTTCAAAATAAACCATTCTTCTTCGACTTTTCCAGGTCATTTTCAAGTTCCCTGACTTTTCCAGGTGTTCCAGGTCTGTGGGAACCCTGGTAAATCGAGACTGGGGGTGAGGTCAAAGTTCGAAAGTTCACCTGAGCATGAGATTCATGAGCTGCAGTCCTTCGCCTTTCAAGAACTTCTCCCGATTGGAGACGTACAAGAGCGTGGAACACAAGCAGTTGAAGAGGTTCTCCATCATTTCCTGTTCCTCTCCGGTGGACGGATCATGACGTTTGAAGAACTGCCCAAAAAAATTTAAACAGGTGGGTTTCGAGAATTTCTGTGAAAATTTCAACGAAAATCAATGTCTTACGGCCAACTGTTGCAGAAGGACGTCGGTGCCTTCCAGTTCCCCCAAGAGCTTCCTGTTCTCTTCGTGACTTTGCAATAGAATGGACAACATCTCGCTGCCGTACAATTTGTTGCCGTCGAACGGAATTCTCGCCTGCCGAAGAAGCGAAATTTATTTCACCCGAAAATTGATCAATCCGTTAAAATTTCAGATTTTCAATTACTTTTAAGCGCTTGAGGAGCCACTGGAGCAACCCTTGCTGGCCGGCGTCCACGCAAACTTCGGGTTTGAATTCGATGATGTTTTCGATGATCGCTGTGAATAAAAGTAACGTATCAGAATCGGTTAACTTAGCGCGAACACGCACCATATTATTTCTTAATTTCTGTAAATTTCTTTTAATATTCTTTAATTTTTCTATAAATTTCATTCAATTTTCTGTAAGTTTCATTCAATTTTGAGTAAATTACTTTCAATTATCTGTAAACTTTTAAATTTTCTTTAAATTTTCTACAAATTTTATTCAACTTTCTGAAAATTTCATTTAATTTTCTGTAAATTTCTTTCAATTTTCTGTACATTTTTTCATATTTATTTAACTTTTCTATAAATTTCATTCAATCTACTGTAAATTTCATTCAATTTTAAGCAAATTCTATTCAAGTTTGTTTACATTTCTACGAATTTCAGTAATTTACTTTAAATTTCGTTTAAAAAATCACAGGAAAATTACAGAAAAAATTCCCGTACATTTTCTTTTCAATTCAGTTAAATTTCTGGCAATTTCGTTTTATAAATCGCTCCTCCTTTTATCAAAATTCCTTTAAATTTGCGTCAATTTCTTGGTCAAAATTACCCAGCGAATTATGCACTCCGTCGGATTCCTCTTTGACGGCTTCGTCCAAACGCTCCAGATTTTGCACCAACAAGGCGATGATCTGGCCATCGAGCTAAAAATAACCAATTTCACACATTTTTCAAAAACAAAATTAAGAAAAAAGTACGCGTAACAAGAAATTTCTCAAACATTTTATAGAAAAAACGACGCGTATTTGAAGTTCCACCAATGTTTGCGACGAAAGACTTACTAACGCGTCGATTAAGACGGAGGCTCCTTCCTCGACCTCGTTCAGCGTATCGACGTCCGAAAGTTCCTGTAAAAGGTCAACCACGGCGATCGATATATTTGAGAAACGTTAAGAAAAAAAAGGTCCTTATGCTATGAAAAGTCATGAAAAAAAAAGTAATGAAAAAAGGATATCGGTATTTTCGTGGGTCAACAATCCCAGCAAACTGTGAATGGCGTTCAATTCCACCAAAATGTGATAAAGTTCTGGCTGCGTGGCCACAACGTGCATCTCCTGAAGCGTCTCGTTCAGATCCAATTCAGATTCCATGAACCTAGTTTTTCAAAAATATGATAATGAAATTTGACGTTGACCATTCGGCGAGCAGGGTTTATCCCCCAGAGATTTCATTTTCAACTTCCCTGACTTTTCCAGGTTTTAAAAAAATTTCCCTGACCAATGATAATGTTAAAAATTGACTCATTTTCCAAAATCGATGCGGTAAAAGAATTTCGCAAAATTGTTACCAATGAAATTTTGAAAATCAAAATAGTAAAATTAAAAAAACAAATTCACGTGAATAAATTTTGGAAAATTTGACAATTTTCCATTCGGAGAGTGGAGAAAGTTTCGCAAGTTTAACCTCGGAAAGAGTGGACAATTTTGATAATTTGTCCTTGGAAAACGTGGAGAATTTTGCAATTTTTGTCCTCGGAAAACGTGGAGAAATTTGCAATTTTGTCCTCAGAAAACGTCGAAAAATTTTGCACTTTTGTACATGTACTTGGAAAACGTGGACAATTTTGCAAGTATGTCCTCAGAAACTGTGGCAAATATTACAAATCTGTACTGGGAAAATGCAAAAAAAATTCCAAACAGGCCCCGACTACGTTGAATTTCCCTGACTATCAAAAAAAGTCATTCTTCCCCGAATTTTCCAGACATTTTCAAGTTCCCTGACATTTCCAAGTGTTTCCAGGTCCGCAGGAAACCCCGTTAAAAATCGTAAAACTTACTTTTCGGGCTGCTCGGGAAACTTGATCCTTAATTCTTGGTTCTTCAAGATGCGCTTCTCGAAATTCAGCAGCATCTTTTTCAGCATGATTTCGTCCAATTGAGGGGTCTGAAAAAATCGATAAAAGTTTGATCAATTTTATTAAAAAATATTTTGGGAGGGGTTTTCGGGTGCGTCCACTCACCTCCGGTTCGTCGTCTATCATCCTGAGGATGGCCGCCCTCTCGCTTTCGCTGATGCCGCTTTCTTCATTCTCGGCCTCGTCTTCGAGGGCCGGATCCCTAGCGTGCGACAGTTTGGGCAACTTTTTCTTGTAGATGGCGTCCATCTCAGAGCCATGGTCCAGCTCCCTCTTCTGCTGACCGCTCACCGGCTAAACCGAAAAACAAAAACAGATGTTACGACGTACCTCGTTCGGTTCGTGTCGATGCGCTTGAGCCGTATTTTGGCACGCGTCTGATGAGACAGAACAGATCGCGAGACACTGTCTGGTACTAGTCCCCAGCTATAAGAAAACCGACCCAGCCAAGCTGTCTCGGACCTACCAAACCTCGGTTTTGGAAGTACGTTGGATTAATTCTGTATACTGTGTTTCGCAGTTTTCGAAGCTGGGCAGAGCGAGGTACTCGGACAGTGTACTGTCTTCAGCTTATTACCTGAATAGATTCGTAAATACTACATCAAAAATAAATACAAAATGAGGATTCCCCAGCTAGTTCCTGCATAGAGTAAGCTCGCTCCATGTTCCGCGTGTGTCAAAAACAGAAGCGGCCGGATTACGGGATTACGTGATCCGTTGACAGTGTACTGTCTTGCGTTTATTAAGGGCATAGATTAGTAAATATTACATCAAAATTAAACGAAATTGAAGCGTTTTAGGAACAAGGATGACACCCTGTACGTGCATAAACTGAATATATATAAGTCGGCTTTGATTTAGCACTCGCTGACGGCGTTTATTGGATAAAAATGCTTGAAAATAACTTACTTTGTAGGTTAGTAATTCTTCCACGTCCATTTCGATGTTTATTTCGGGAAAAACATGAGACGAAACGGAGCTGACATTAAGCCTAGTGAAATTCTAAAAGACGTATGGCGCGCCATACGCCTTCCAATAAAGGGCTGTCCATAAAATGAAAGAACATTGGGTGGAGCGCCGCGATCGTCCATAAACGTCGTCCGCTCGCTCATCCACTAGCGTCTTACGGATAGCCCCAGAGTAGCACATGGGTGCACACTGGCTAATTATATAGCCCTCGGTTTGAAAGGAGTAAAAACATCTAATCTAATCTATTTAATTAAATTCGTAATTACGATTAAATGAAAAAGTTCTCGTTCTAATTGGGCTTTGTTTGAGAAATTTCAAAAACTCTTTTTGAAAATCAGGAAATGTCGCTCTAAAATTGTTCAATCGAATTCAATCTACTTTATTTTAGTTCAATCGGTTTTTTTTTTTTGTAATTTTTCAACAAACTTTTCGAGTATTTCTTTTTTCAAAAGTATTTGTGTTCAATTTTTTCAAATTTTCAAAATTTTCAAATTTTTTTTCTTTCAATATTTTAGTTTCCAAATTCCTTAATATTCCAAAACTTTATCAAGTTTTAGGTTTTTATCAAATCCTTAAGTCGTCCAATGTTCTAAGATGCTAAAATTTCGAGATTTAAGTTTTTTCAAATTTTTCAAATTTTCAAAATTTCCGTTTTTTCAAAATTGAATTTTGTTTTTCTAGTTTCCAAATTCATTAATATTTCAAAAACTCTGTCAAGTTTTTGGTTTTCTCAATCATTAAATCGTTAAATTTTCGAGATATTACAAAAGTTTTTTCAAAATTTTCATATTTTTCATTTTTATTCGAAAAAGCGAATCAAACGAATATATTTTTCACGCAAAATTAAAGACCTTCTCAATATTAATACTTAATTATTTTTTTCAAGTATTTCAAATTAAGTTTTTGGCGTTTTTCAAAGTTCAAGGTTCAAGGTCAAAGAGTGAACAAATTGGGTCGTTCCAAAAAATCGATTTTTTAGAAATAAAAATAATCGAATTTCCATTCGTTATTTCTATAAATATATTTGTAGCAATGATTGGCGCTCGCTAAATGGTCAGTTTTATTAATTGGGTCAAACCCACGAGCTCATAAACAATTCAATTGTTTCAACTTTCCATTGTTATTGACCGATGCTAAAAACATCCTAAAAATTGACCAAATTTGGATCCAAACAATTGATTGACAAACAATTGAAAACAATAAAACAATAAAAGTTTTCAAATTAAAAGCGTTTCTAGAGGAACCGACGACCGACGAAACAAACGCCATTGGTACAAACAATGGACAAGGGTCAGTTCGTGGTCAAGCTCCGGACAATGCGTATAAATAGCAGGGGCTGCCCCTGGATTTACTTAAGATAGGCCTCACCGCGTGGCTTCGGTGCTCACCTGGTTTGCTCATCCATGATTTTTCAATTTTTCACATTTTTCAACATTTTCAATTTCGTAAGTTTGCAAATTTTGAAGCTTTTCCATTCTTATTTTCAATTCTTACTTAATTCTTCGAATTTTTCTAATTTTTGGTCAAATGTTCGAGAGTTCTTTTCAATTTTTTAGTTTTTTCAGTGTTTGAAGTATTTCGATTTTCAAGATTTTTCATTTTTTTCAAATTTTTTCAATTTTTTTTTTAAATTTTTAGATTTCGTAGTTTTTCAAGATTCTCAGATTCTCGAATACGTAATTTTTAGTTAAAACATTTCTCAGATTCTCAAATACATAATTTTTCGTTAAAAATTTCTCTGATTCTCAAAATACCTAATTTTTAGCTAAAAATTTCTCATAATCTCAAAATACGTAATTTTTACTTACAAATTTCTCAGAATCTGAAAATACGTAATTTTTAGTTGAAAATTTCTCAGAATCTCAAAAAAAGATTCTCAAATACGTAATTTTTAGTTAAAAATTTCTCAGATTCTCAAAATACGTAATTTTTAGTTAAAAAATTTTCAGATTCTCAGATTTCTCAGTAATTTTAAAGTTTTTAAAAAAATTTTAAAATTAATTTGTAGATCTCGTAATTCTTTCAAATTTCGAGTTTATCTATTTTAAGATTTATCAATTTTTATTTTTTTTTTCCAATTTTAACTTCAAATTTTTAATTTTTTTTTTTAAATTTCACGTATGTTCAAATTTTGAAGTTTTTCAATTTTTTAAATTTTTTACAGTTTTCGAATCGGTGATTTTTGAAATTTTTGAAATGTTAATTCGTAATTTTTGGTGGCTGATTTGGCTTCATTTCTGTAGCATTTTCGAATCCGTAAGTAGGCCTTAAAATGTTACATGATTTCAAATTTCACATTTTTAATTTAATTTAAATTTACATTTTTATGAAATTTCAGAGCATTCAAAATGACGGAAGAAAAGGTAAAAATGTATAAAATTTGGAGAAAATTTTCATAAATTTTCATAGAATTTTTTCAACTCACGTGTTTTCCATCAGGGTCCGGTGACGGATCGAAACGAAGCAGTTGCTACTTTGGCCTAGTGGACGATGGTCAGCCTTTGATTTCGGCCATTGGTCAGTGCTCTTCCCTCGGCCTTCGACTGCCCACAGTGGACGCTGGAGTGACCTCTGACCGAGATGACCTCATCCTTAACATCTATTCGACGCTGATGGTCAATTCGTCCGTGTGGGTCACCGTCGTTGGTCACTCCGAAGGGCCGAACTTGACCACCTACGGGTCAGTGTCCGAATGTCCCGAATATTGAAAATGACCACGCACGCTTGACCACCTACTCTTTTTTTTCCAGTTATTTGAGTCGAAGTTCCTCCGGTTTCGAATCGGATCGCCGCTTGACCATCGAGAGGAGCGAGACCTCGCTGGCCATCGCTGACCGCCGAGAGCTCAAAAGCGTCTTGGACGACTTCGGAGACAATTACCGGACAGTGGCTTGCACCTCGTGTCCGAGAAAAGGTAAGCTCGACCAGTGGGCAGTGGCCTTAATCGGAGTTCATCATTTCTACATTCGATTTTTTATTTCATGACCACAACCCTCGCTCGACCAGCAGGTGGCCTTATTGCTAAATTTGACTTGACCACTATATCTTCGCTCGACCACTGGTCAGTGTGGTTGGCTTCAATTCTCGTGACTAAATTTGACTTTTTTTTCTTAACCATTACCATTGCTCGACCACTGGTCAGTATGGTTAGCTTCAAGACTAAATTTGACTTTTTTCTTAACCACTACCTTTGCTCGACCACTGGTCAGTATGGTTAGCCTCACGACTAAATTTGACTTTTTTCTTAACCATTACGTTCGCTCGACCAGTGATCAGTATATATGGTTGGCCTCATGACTAAATGTGACTTTTTTCTATAGACTACCAATACTTTCGCTCGACCAGTGGGTGGTATCATTAGTAAATTTGACTTTTTCACTGACCAGTGTATGGTCAGTGTGGTTGGCTTCAATCCTCACGACTAAATTTGACTTTTTCTTAACCATTACCATTGCTCGACCAGTGGTCAGTATGGTTGGCCTCATGACTAAATAAAATTGACCTTTTCGCTCGACCAGTGGGTGGTATCATTAGTGATTTTGAATCCTCAAGACTAAACTTGACTTTTTCTCGACAACTACCATCGCTCGTCCAGCGGGTGGTAAAAATCCAACTTTATGGTTAAGTGCGTCCTTTTCTTGACCAGTGGGCGGTGTCCGTCAGGCGTTGAGCCGCTGTCCGGCCGGCGGCTACTGGCTGGACAACGTCTGCTACTCTTACCACTCGGAGTCGAAGACTTACCAGAAGAGCAAAGAGTTGTGCCAGGCGGGCGGAGAGACGCTAGCGGTCATCCATCTGACCAATGTCCAGCTGCTTCTGTCGTCCATCCTGCGTCTAGACGCGGGCGCCGACGACGCTTGGTTCGGACTGGCGCGCCAAGGAGGAGGAAGCGCAAGCGGAAGTCTCCTCAAGAGACCACTCAGATCAGAGCCCATCGTTTGGAAGTTCGAAGACGGAAGTCAATGGGATCCCGAGAGCAGCTTCCGGTCAGATTTTGTGGAAAACTTGAACCTGAATGACCCCAAATGGAAAGAGACTTGCGTCCGGTTGATGCGAAACAATGACTTCTGTTGGAACGACAAACAGTGTGACAAGATTTATCCATTCTTCTGTCAGAGAATAGCTGGTGAGATATAAGAAAAATATATGTGGATGGACTAGGAAATATATTTCCGAAATATATCTCGTAATATATATTACGAAATATATCAGAGAATAGCTGGTGAGATATAAGAAAATATATGTGGATGGACTAGGAAATATATTTCGTAAATCGTTATGAAATGTAATGTAATTTTAAATATTTTTTTGTAAGTTACAAAATATGTTTCATAATATATTAAAAATATATTCCGTATTTTGTAGCGTATTATTAAATATATTTGGTAAAGCATTCTGGAACGCGTTATGAAATATAAATATATATCGTAATGTATTACGAAACGTATTTATCGTAACATATTACGAAATATATTTCGTAATGTATGTAGTTTGGAATGCATTACGAAATATATTTCGCAAATCGTTACGAAATGTACTTAGTAATGTAATTTGGAAATATCTTTTCTTAATTACAAAATATATTTCAGAACACGTAAAAATATATGGTATTTTATACCGTATTACGGAAATATATTTGCGTATATATATTTTTTAACGTATTATGAAATGTCAAACTGACCACTGTCCATCTCTTGGTCCAGATGCTTGCGGCGATGGTTTCCAATGCCAGTCCATGGACGAGTGTCGTCGACCCTCGGAGTCGCTGTCTTGCGGTCAACTGGCCGGAGATGACCCTCGGTTCACCGCCTTTACCAATACGACCAACAGTAAGTACATTTCGTAGCAATTCCACGCACGTTCTCAACACATTCTAAAATATATTCCAATTCGAAATTTTCCACGTGGAATATAGAACCGAGAAATATCCACGTGTTCGAGTGCCGATGCGGTAAGTAAATTTTTAAGAAATATATTTTCTTCATTTTAATTCTGTTTAAATTAATCAAAAATATTTCATAAAATAATGGAATGAATGAATGAATGAATGTTTTATCATTATGTTTTCCGTTTTGCACGCGCGTCTAGCTCCGACGATATATTGCCCAAACGATATATTGCCTAAACGATATATTGCCCAAACGATATATTGCTTAAACGATATATTGCCTAATAACACGTTCCATTTTATGTCGAATGTAAAAACTGTATGATCGTTGAAATAAATGTGATTTATTGACGAAAACATGGATTATTTGTCGTTAATATATTTTACGAGTCTTTGCTTTTTAAATGAGGAGCATATGCTCCGAGCATTGAAGCATATGCTCAGAACATTGGAGCATTTGCTCCGAGTATTCGAGTAAATGCTCGAGTCCGCGCGTTTATCACAAATTGCTTCGAGTTGGTTCAACGTCATTGCGTCCAACTGAAATTAAGAGAAAAAAAAATATTACAAACATTCCATTTTGTGGAATTTAAAAACGTTCCATTTTTTAAAAATTTGAAAACGTTCTTTTGAAACGTTCCATTCTTTAAATTCAAAAGTGTTCCTTTTTTATTTCTCAATTCAAATACTTTTTTTATCTAGCCATGGAAATTAAAAAACTTTTATTTTTTATAAACTTGAAAACGTTAATATTCGAAAACGTTCCTTTCTTTTAAACTTGAAAATGCATTCTATTTTTTAAATTCGGCAACGTTCCATTCTTCCAATTCGAAAACGTTCCATTTTTTAAATTAAACAGCGTTCCTTTCTTCCAATTCGAAAACGTTCCATTCTTTCAATTTGATAAAACGTTCCATTCTTTCAATTTGAAAACGTTCCATTTTTTTAAAATTCGAAAACGTTCCATTCTTTTAATTTGAAAACATTCCATTTTTTTTAAAATTGAAAAGCGTTCCTTTTTTTTAAATTCGAATACTTTTTATTTTGGAAATTAAAAAACTTTCACATTTTTTATAAACTTGAAAACGTTCCACTTTTAATATTCGAAAACGTTCTTTATTAATTTTTAAAAAACTGACCTTCGGAAGGGCAAATCGCCTTGGGCTTTTCCCACGAGGGCCATCCATAAATTCCTCGCCTTCACCGGAAGTTATCGTTTCCAGTCGTCGTTCTCCGCTTCCGTTTCCGGTTCCTGTGGCGCCTTCTTCCGGTTGTCCCTGCCGGCGCCGCTCTCACTTCCGCTTCCGGTGGTTTCCTTCCTGGTCAAATCCAAGATGTCTGCGATGAGAAACGATCTTTTTCGTTTGTTTTGTTTTTGTTCGTTGTTGTTTTCTTCTTGTTCTGTGTTGTTTTTGTTGTTGTTGTTGTTGTTGTTGGAATGTATGTTGTTACGTAATATCCGGTTGATTGAACTGACGCTTGGTAATGAGTCTCTTGTGCAAACGTTGTCACATAGGAGGCGCTCGCGTATTTCCCAGGCGAACAAAGAGGCGTTCTCTCGCTTGTATTGTTTGATCTTTGAGATGACCAACGGAGTGGACACGCGGGGCTTACTGCCACCTACAGGAAACGAACCAAACTAAATTATACATCTTTAGTTTACATTTGTTAATATGGGTTTTTTAAAAACTTTTTAATATTTTACTTTTTTTAAAATGTTTGATTTAATTTTTTTTTAAATCTTTTTAACATTTAATTAAAAAACATACTTTTTTAATATATTTTTTAAATAAACCTTTGATTTAACTTTTTTAAAACTTTTTAATACTTTTTGTTAAAATGTTTGATTTATTTTTTTTTTTACTTTTTTTGAATCTTTTAATTTTAAAATTTTTTTTTAAAAAATGTCATAGTTTGACTATTTTTATAAGCCTTTGTTTAATTTCTTTTAAAACTTTTTTGAATCTTTTTAACATTTAATTTAAAAATGCGAAGTTCCATTCAATGGAACAAATTTAAAAACTCTCCATTTCATATGGCGCATTCGAATCGTCCATAGAGTAGTGCAGTGTCTAGCCAGTGTAACTCAAACACGTGTTCAGTGCAACATCATGACGGCATCGGTGCATCGCACCAAATTTTTTCTATCGAACAGGCGAGTGCAAATCGTCTGCCCAAGCAGCGCCAATTTCGAAAAGAACCATTCAGGAAAGAACAGCAGACGAAATATAATCCGCCATGTTGGGTGCACCGACTACACGACCTCTTTCGACGGTGTAGTCAAGTGTACACACAGTGCACATTTTTGGACGAATCGCACACCCAGTAGAGTGCACCGACTTCAATGAAGTATGCACAATGGACGATGGATTCGAATGCGCCATGAGTTATTCTTGCAACGTTCGGTATGTTTTAAGCAATAATTTGCACCAAATTCTGTTTACAAAAAATTTGACAACAACAATATTTGAGATATTGAGATAACATTGATTTTTATTATCAAATTGGAAATCACAACTGTTCCAAGGGATTGGGTCAGTTGCAACAAATTTGTGATAAATTTTGTGAAAAAATATTTTTATTTCAAACAAATTCAATAAATGTGCAATCACAAATGAGTTCAACAACCCCTTATAAGATGGCAATCACTTAGAACATTTATATCAGGATGTGCTGCCCTCAAATTTCTTTAAGGAGATTTTGTGGTTTTCAACTCAGTATTATGTACTTCTGTATCGTTTATGTAACGCATACAGTGTGTATTATTTTCACTATTTTCCTTCCAGAAACGGAGAATAAAAATTGCCACCACAACCAATATGTAAGTGTAAATTGTGTTGTTACCGTTTTGTTTTTTCAAACAAATAAAGGTGAGCATAGATTGCATTTTTCGGTTTTTAAATGTCATTCTAATTTAGTAACTTTTTATCTTTCGTTCCAGGAAGATAGATGGTGCTGTTGTAGGTAAAGTCTAGGACAACATTTTTTTCAATGTAACCCCTATTTTCTATACTTATTCAAATGCAACGTAAAAATACCGTAGATAATTGTTGTCTTGAACAATTTTCTTTGGAAATATTGACCTATCACAGGAGCCACCCTGCGACCCCCTTCAAAGCAAACTTTTTTTCGTAACATGCTTATATTCCAAGATGTTCCAGTGGATCTATTAAAATGGTAGCCTCAGAAAAAAAATCAAATGATACATGTATAACAAAAGTTTAAGGTCTTCAGGACATTAGATCGATTCATAATTTGAAGTCTATACACTGTAATTCTTATCTTTCCTTTTACTAAGAGAATGAGACAACATCTACAGGTAAGTGATGTTGAGTCTTCCTTTTTAATAGATTTTCCATTTAAATATTTAAGCTTCTACTGTATGTCATCAAGCAACAATGTTTCGGTATTTTAATGTTTAGTAAGCTTTGATATCGAAAGACTTGGCTTAAGCACCGACTTCTAAAACAGCGTAACCTTTCTAAAATACTCTTTTTATTTAAAAAATGACGGAAAAAAAACTTGAAAAGAGGACATCTCCAATGCATGCTAATAAAATCTTCAAATATGCATCTCGCTTACGCATGAATCATTTCAGATTATTTTTTCCTCTCCTTGTTTTTCTTTGCCATACATCCTCGCCATTCAGCGAGACTTTAAGAAACTCTATAGAAAATGAAAGTGCAGAAACGTGTAATCCAAACGCAGAAATACCCATGAAAAGAATACGTGAAACCGAAGAAGAATCAGCCTTCTTTGAGAGATTGATTGACGCATTAGGAGAACGAAATTGGGCCAGGGGTGCCCTTTGCCAATATGCTAATTTTTGAGTATGAAATATGGAATTGAGCAATGATAATTTTTGGAAAATTTGAAAAACTGAGACGAGAGGCAAAGCATCGTTCCTCATATCTCTTTTTTAGTTTCTACTGGATATTGCTGTGTGTAATTTGCTTCAACTAGTGTATGTTAACTGACTTCACAGTTGTCGTATTCAATCATGACAATCGACTAGTTAATGTTACATTTAAGTTGTCAAGTTTCCCCACACACTATGCAAAAGTATATGATTCTGAAGCATCAGACAGGTCTCAACAGGTTCTCAACAGGTCAACGGTAAATTAAGTAAGAAGAAACAATGTTATGCACAAAACATTTATTGACCAGACTATGGAATACCATAAGTTGACTACGCAATATCATATAACGAAACGATTCTGACAAATGATGGTTCCAATAATAACTAATTTTAAAAATATACTTTATCTAAAAAGTATATTAAAATAAAAAACAGCAATTTCCAAGGCAAACTAAATCATTCTGTAATTCAAAAGAATCTCTCTTTTAAAATCAAAAATATGTTTTACAATACCAGTAACATAAATTAACGGCAATATTTTAATTCGTGTCTTCCTAGCAACGATCTCAAAAATTTCTTTAAAAAATAATCTAAATATAATAACTATTATACCACATCAAGTATTTTAAAGCATGAGTTATTAAGAAAAATATAAATTAAAATTGTTGCAATTAAGGTTAATTATAGAAAAAAAACAATATTTTGGTAAGGAAAGCGTTAAATTGCTAAACTTTTACTTCGCTTCTATTTCTTCCAAAATCTTCAAAAATGGAAATTTCAAAATGAAAAATTTCCAAAAAAATATGCAGATAAAGCAAGATTTAGGGAGAGTAGAGAATGGGGTGTTATCATTGTGCATACGCATACAAATATTGTGCAAATATAACAGCGGCGATCGTTATCAGATCCAAGCACAAACATGCCTCGCACTCTACATGTACATGTCCATCTTCTCTCCAGGTCAGGTCAAGATGCACGCTCTTCTAGAGCTTATACTGCTACTTCTGGACGGCAGGGGGAGATGGGTCGCTAGCGACGCTGCTCACTTGCTCGACCGGAGAGGAAACAGGCCCTTCCGGGGGTACCGGCGATTCGGTGCTGGGCACTGCGTCGACTGGAGCAGAAGTAGCCGCTTCCGGCGTTTCGTCTTTTACAGGTTCTGTTGAGGTACTGTCGCCCTTGTTAAACCAGGGAATCCAATCAAACCACCCACGTTCCACTATTCTGCCCTGCATTTCGCTCTCCATCAGAGCTTCCTCAGTGGGCTCGGGAATGTTCCAGGATGATGTATGGCCAAAGCTGACCGCGAGAACAACCACGACCAGAAATTTCGGAGAGAACATTCTTGAAAATGCAAAAATGGACGACGTGAACAGAGTACAGCTTCCGAAATGAGACATGGAAAAATGGAGAACCTCCCCCATATTATATACCGTCTCTGGTGCAGGAATCGCGTGTTCACCGTGTTTACTCTGCGTGACGAACATGTCTGTTCCACGTTTGCATTTTCGCTCTGGAACACATGTTATGCAACAGTAGGAACGTTTGGTTTCGGATGGATGTGCCGTTTTATGGCATACATCGAAGTCGCATTTGTCATTAATATTGTCATTAGAATCACGTGCGTCCTCGCGTGAATGTCGTCTAAATTAAAAACAGTTGTACTTGAGTCATACCACCATCCATAACCGTTGTCGAACATGACTCACACGATGGCGCAGCATATAAGCCTGCCAATAGATGGAATAATGTACCTGTATCAATATTAGCTGGCATGATCTACACGCTACATGTTTGGTCGATGAGTTGGCAACGCAACTGGTTATTTGCGCCAAACTTTAGCAGGTTCGACTCAAACGGGTGACTACATTTTCACCAATTCTAAAGGCAAATGTAATACTTGAATTTATCAGACAACGGTCATTCTAAATGATTCTAAAGTGTACATGAAGTTAAAGATAGATCCATGTAAAAACATTCTAAACACATTAAACTGAATTCAAAAGCTGATTGAAAACCGATGATACAAGTAACTGTTTCAAATACATGTACAACACCAGTTATAACCAGTGCAGATACAGTATATCTTTTAATCTCAGAAGAACAGCTGCATACAAATTTGAACTTGAAGTACAGAATTATTCAAAGTAAGTAATATTTATCTAACAGGGTATTTTCTTAGTTGTTATCATTGCAAAGTATATGCACTGTATATGGTATAACTTCGCTTAAAAGCAGTGATTCCCAAATTGGGCAATATTGCCCCCTTGGACCAATAGGAAACTGGATGAAGCAGTGGAAGGCATAGGTGTAATAGGGGGCAATGGAAGACAAGGGGGTGAAAACGGCAAAGATTACAAATTCACAAAAGATTGATGCTTTTGTACATTATAATTTTTAATGTAAAATATCTGCCTCAATTAAATTTTAATAGTTAAAATTTAAATTCCAGTGCATTATTTTAACTGATTTTATAAAAGGGAGGCCTTGATGAAAAATTTGCTGCCAGTAGGGGGGCAAAAATGCAATATTTGCTCTAAAAGGAGGAAGTAGTCCAAGAAAGTGTGAGAACCACTGGCGTAAAGGATGCATGCAACTCCAGTGTTCTATGCAGTATAGATGACGTGTTATAAGCTCATGAATTCCGCTGAATCTGGTCCAATGCTCGTTCAGACAAGTGCTCTAAGTGTGCAGGTTTTTTCGACTATAATGGAGACACTATAACGCGCTGGTTTGCTAGGTCATAAAGGCTGCTAAGTGCAACAATGGCATACTGAGGAAACAGCAGACTGCAGCCATAATAATCTTGTCCAATTTTTCCATCGAGTTGATGACACGGGAAAAAAGTTAAACGGAAGTTCATCGACGAAGTATTTGGCCAAGTATAATATGGACCGGACATCATCCTGCTCGTAGCTATTAAGACGATCAACTCAGGGTTCACCAAGTCGACTTAATAGTTTCGTTTTATGTTTTATCCTATCCAGGCTTATTTCCCTTGTAGTGTGACTACCGAAAGAGTATAATTGCACAGTTTTGTCTCAATATGGACCTTGCAAATTAAGGAACCCAAACTAATGACATTACTGATGTCAAACTTTGAACTATAACTTTATGTACAGACTTGACTACTTCAAACACTGAAAAATATAGATGTAAAATTTATAATTGAATTTATTTTAAATTAGACTTTGAAGAAGCTGCCTTTGAAATGAACAAACCAGACGGTAGAAATATTAGACATCTATTATACAATTGTTTTCTCAATTTTAACTCGATATTTGAATGGTTCTTACATTAGAAACAGACATTCCTGTTGCAGGACAATACAAATAGAATATTTATAGAACATCAAACGACGAATTAAAAGAATTTCCTTTTTAAAACTATATTGAGTTTCAGATAATTTAAAAAACTAGTGAAAAGAAAGTAGTTTGAATTTCCATGTATCTTCGAGCAGTTGGTCTGTATGCAGAGCATATCTGCAGTCCCACTTTTCAATAATTTTGGGAGCTATTTCAGCCTATGAATTGCAGGTAAAGTGCATATAAAATGCATGTAAGAAATTAAATAGATCAATTTTTTGGAATGATTTTAGCACTTAAAAGGAAGTTAAAATAAAAGAAAGACACTGAACACATGACCAAAGTCCATATGATTGATTTGCACCCCTATAAGACAGATATTATGACTATGCTAAACCCTTTACCTGCAATGCTATAAATCCCAAAAGCAAATCCTGCAATAACTAATAATTTAATACATGGAAATTATTTTACCAGTGTAAAATTTTATCATCAGCTTTTCATTTGAAGATTAAAATTTCATTCGTTTTTAGTTTTAAAAAAATAACAAAACAGAAAACAACAACATAAATATGAAAAATATTCGAAATTTCTACAATAAATGTAACAATCATGACGTGTATTCAGTTACATGACTATAAATGAAGAATTCGCCAAAAATTAACCAAGAAACGCCATATTGTAGAATTAATTTATTGTTCAACAGCATACATGTATACTGCATATAACTTTGAGCTTAAGAGATCAGATAGCATTTCGACAATTTTTTCCTAATCGAGTGAAAAACAAAATGTTGATTGGTTTTAGTTTACAACACCAAGACGGCCAATTTCCATTCATTGGTCTTAAACGTTTTATGTTTTCTGCCTTGAACTGGTCAGGATGTCTGCTACGCATGCCGGTTAGAGATGATACTCCTACTCCCGGTTCGCTTCAATTTTCTTACGGATTGCTGCTACGACATCGTCATCACCACCACCTTGTTGCAAATGATCTTTGACAACGTCTTCATTAGCGGAATCCGAAGCGGAACTAGAAGTGTCGTTTAACCTCCTGCGTTCTATGTCTCTCGGTGCCTCCAAGTCTGGGTCTGCCATGGCCCAAGCCAACTGCTGAGCGACGCAGATCACAAGCACGAATAGGAACAGCAACTTTGAGGAAGTCATCGTGGTAAGACACATATATCGTGATCGAGAAACAAAATACCCTACCAAGTTATGATGTGAAAAACAAGAGCACCGCCTTTTTATGCTGCACGTTTCCAATCGCAAAAACCCAGGATATCTCATTTGCTCATTGTTTTCTCATTTTTTCCCCAGGTGCTAAATGTTTGCAGTATCTAGCATACTGCAGATGTACCGAGTTGGCGATAGGCTATATTCATTTTTAATTTGCAGTTTGTACCAGATTTTCAAACATTGCGCAGTTTGTCGCTGGACAAACTTGTCACAATCCAAGTGGGTTTCATGGCAGAAAAAAATGATATATGCCATGATTGTTTGTTCAGTATGCTATGTAATCTGAAGCTCCAAATCGCATGTGGTGATCTACACGGTCAAACATCTGTGATGACTTGGCCACGCTTTTTTAATACTTGGTATATTTTGTGTGTGGCGCCATCCACAATGCGATATGCTGCTAGGCCGCCATGTTGGTGGCGTTACAGGGTTGTTGAATTAATTCATCAAAAAACTCAATTCTCCAAATATGGAAAAATCCAAAAAATGATGTACAAAGTTTAAAATGTTAACGCAAATTCGTAGTTAACGAAGAAATATTGTAATTGCTTTTCATTCTGCATAAAGTTTTTAAAGGCATATTTTCAAATTGTGAAAGTTAAACGAAGTGGGAAAGCACGACAGACTAATTCATTAAACAAGCCATGACAAAGGTGGAAAAGTCCATGTAACCAATTAAGATTAAATTATCAAAATCTACACTTAATAACCTCTTGCCTTAAAGTACATTAAAGACTATACATAAACTGGACTTCTATTGTGTACGTGCTTAACTGCATTCGCTCAATCGCCCTAATGCCCGCTCAGTCAGATGATCGAAGTGGGCAGTTTTGCGCAAGCATGAAAGGGCATCATCGGATCGGTTAACTTTCTACAGCAATCAAGGGGGCCAAGAGCAACAAACGCAAGCTGACAAGACAAAGACGAGAAGAACAGACAACAGGCGCAGTAAGCTCTTCCAGTTTCTACTCTATTGGGTACCGCAAAAAAACGTTAAACGGGAGTTCATCGATGATGGCCTTTGAAGGAGGATTATACAGTCTGGACATCAATCCGTATGGAGCCATTAAGCGGATCAAACCGCAGCGTAGCATATCGGCGTAATAGCCGCGTTTTATGTTTTATCTGCTGCAAGCTTAGTCCTTGTGCTGTGACTGCTGCGAAAGTACACTCACTTTATGTGGCCATGGGAGCTTTCCACAGAATGCACCACAACTTTTTTTCTGTATTTATCCTCTTTTGTTGCCTATAGGTTTGCTGACGGTGCAAATCCGAGTGTGATATCAGGCAAAACGGTGAATTGAAAGTTCATCAGTAAACCCCTCGTGGCCACTGTACATCAATTGACCAACCGACCAAGGCTAGAGTCCTGGACGATTTATATGAAATGCCGATGGACTGGAAGTTTTTGGGGGACGTCTGAAATCTTTGGATTTCATGGCAAGATTAATGCCATTGCAATGTTACATTTTAGTTTAGAATTTCTATCTATCTGAACTGTTTTAAAGTTCACGAGATAGATGATTCAGTTATTCCTCATCAACGCGGTATCATCAGTGGATTTTTCCACTGAACGTCATGGATATATAAAGCAAATCTTTTTTTAAACATTACATCGTTCACTTCTCCAAATGACCTTCTCTAAATTGGTGCTTCTGGTCGTGCTAGCAAGCGATTTACGTTGATCAGCAACTTTCTTGACCCAGATAACGCAGAACAGACGACGTTATTTATCGTCTTGTAAGTTGTAAAAACTCACTCCATGCTTTCATCTAACTTTGCCTAGCAGTGCATGAAACTACATAAATATTCGATTAGAAAAATACACAATATATGCAGTAAGAATATACTACAATTGCTACAATGCAATACTGTATAACGACTTTAAAATTGAGTTAAAATCTCAACCATGCGCAACATTGAAATCCTTGGATATTCCGAGAACTACAATTCTATCAAGTTTTATTTTACAATTATTCAGCATTTTATCTTTGCTGATAGTTAAGCTGCATTTTTTATAAACTATAAGATGATATTTCAGATCTAGCTCATACATGCGCGCATTCTGATAAACATTAATGCAGTTTATAACGTGAGGTTCATGAAGGCGACTTTTTGGGAAGAACACTTGAACTTCATATAATTTTATCCGGAACTCATAAAGTGCTCAAAGTGTGCAGTTTTTGGCAATAATGAAAGGATGTAAGTATCACTTTGGTTTGTTCGACCATAAAGACTACTATAGTGCAACAAGAACAATCCGAAAAACAATGAAACAGGAGACATAATAATCTCGTCCAATTTCCACAAGTTGATGACGCGAGAAATACTTAAACGGAAGTACACCAAATCGACCTAATAGCCAGGTTTTATGTTTTATCCTCTCTTGGTTAAGCCCTTGTAGCGTCAATCAGACTGGCAGAAGTACTGCAAGAGTAATTGCAACTCGACCTGAGCCTGGGCCTGCCAAAATTGGATTTTAGCTAACAATGACATTCGTGACTATCGTCATTTCGAGAAATAATTGTACACTTATGAAGCACCAATTTATTCCATACTGAGAATGCAAAAGGAAGAAACTCATTTCAAACAAGCAAACATCAGACAACTTGCTATTCTGCAGGTTGCTTGGCAGTCTTTCAGAATTTCTAGAAATTCCATGCAATATTTATTATTAAACAATGATTGATTTATATGTGAAATACATACAGTATGTGTATAATACACGTTGATAAAATTGTGCTAGGGGGAACAGTTCATGCTATCCATTTATCGTAAAGCGTTGTTTTTTTCATGTGGAGTTGAAACAATGTGTATAAAATAATACAGTGCGTGTTCCAAATATTATTTTGTCAATTAAGTAAATAGACTCCGTGCAGATGAGTTTGCAAAGCACCATCTGCAGGTCAATTTTTCTAAGATGATGCACCGAGGCACACATTTCAGAAAACAAATGGATTCATGACTAGACACCATACGACAATACCAGAAAATTAGAAAAACATTAAAATGAATTCAATTCCAAAGTCTGTACGTTTCATTTTCGTCCAATTACAAACGCAGACATCATATCTACCTAAAAAGAGTCAATACATGCTTCAAATAAGATAAACTCGATTGTTTTCGAATTGATTCAGTATCTAAAAAAATGAATCGTACTTGCTGGCGGAAATTTTCAGCAAGATCCACGCTGACTAGTACTAAAATTTACTTTCTCAAGTAGCAAAATTTAATCAGCTGACTAAAATAGATTGCAAGCATGATCCAGAAACAGCAATTTCAAGAAGGGAGTTTTGTAAGAAAAATTGGGACCGTGATTCCGAAAAATCTAAGATGTGGACAAGAGGAATTGATCCGATTAATGAAACGATTCTCCTAGAAAGAAGTATAGCCGTCTAGCTCCATGTCTTCATAGCAAAAACAGGACAGCGGCTGCTAGTATTGCACTTTGAAAACTTGCAGAAATTGATTGCCCACCCATCAGCAATGATTCAAAATAGTTGATAAATACGTTTTCGTGCAATGCTCATCATAAGGTTAAACAGCAGGGTAACATTTCCTTAAATCAAGCACATTGTCTCTTGCTTGATAATTCCAAAATTGTCCTTTTTACATGTATATCATTATGGCATTTGACATAAGTATTGTCCTAGACAGGAAAATAATTCAAAATTGTTTTATGACCTCCACATGTATACTGTGTTATAACGTATCATTTATTTCATTACCATGTCTTCACATGTGTGTCAACAAAGTACGTTCCCTATGTTCGTGGGCACACAAATTTCATTACTTTAAATACAAATGAAAAGTAAGTAGACTGCTCAAGTATGTTAATAGAAAGTACATGCATAAACATTTCTGTCAAAATGTACTAAAATATGTATTTACGAAGACCATGCATCCAGTTCAAATAATGGCTAAGCAAGCTTTGCATTTTGAACACCATGTACATTCAGGATTGGACTTTGCATCTAGAACTAATGCCCGCTTTCTAATTTGCTAGACTAAAAGATTTCCTAATCAGTGGTTGTTGTAATCTAGCAATAAAATATAGGAACAATTGATGGCAATCAGATGCACGGAGAGATCCAAAAGCATTAATTTCTTGTGATTGGCTAGCGGGTCATTATTATCAATCTACGGTCATTGCATGCTTATTTGTACTTTCTAACCCAACTCTTATACTGCATTCTTATCCAACATCATTAGATAGATTAATATCAATCAAGAGCCGCACCAGGAATTGCGATAACTCTAATAACTACTCGTGATCTTCTTGGAGAGGAATGGGAAATTTCGTCATCTATTTCATCCCTTTTGAATGGAGAATACTCAAACAAACTGCGAAGATCGAAGAAAGAGTTAATGACAGATAATCGATTAGGCGTAAGAGATTAGGTCTTAAAGATTACGTAGTGGATTGCAGAGTCGCTACGTCTGCAAATGTGTGCACGTGAATGTGTCATTAGTGGGGCGAGACAGCCGAACTAAATGCAATATCAGCAGTAAATGCACCTTCTGTCTGCCTAATGTCGGAATGGATGCATGCTTATGAAATCCAAGTCATTTTCTGTGGGCCTATCTTAATAAAATCTTCATTCCACGCAAGATTAAATAAACGAGCTGCCAAAGGATCTTTTCGACTGACAATGCCAAGCTAGTTATCCAACATACTGTAAATCAAAATTCAAAATCTCCAGTTATCACCATGCAGCAAATTAAACGAAAAGTTTTTTTTTCCCATACTCGTTGGCACCCATAGTCCAACGTTGTCCGGGCACCCATAGGGTTGGTTCCCCGAAACCCTTTCAATGGTCATTACATACAGTATGTGAATATTCCAGAAGCTGCATAACTTGGGATGACTTCATCACTCTGGTATTCTTGATTTTTTTGAAGAATCTTTGAAAATCGCATGATACATGTAGGCTACATCTACTGCATGTATGTGTAATTTCAGAAGTTAACCCAGTTTTTTCTCCCTATTTCTGCTTTAATTTTGTTAAGAATCTTCATAGAGTCAAGGACAACGGCGAATGTACGACACTCGTGCTTATTTTTTTTCGGATTAATTACGAAAAATTAACAACCTTGGCTATTGTAAACATTTATTAACAACGCTGAGAAGTTTTAATTTCTAAATTTTATTCCGAAAAAATTGCATTCGTTTGGTGTTGTTTCACTTCTGCGATGCCGGAAATTGGTAAAACGTGAACATTAAGCTAGCATATATATATAAAACATATTCCAATATTAATTTCGTATCTGCTCTTTTTCAAACTTACATGAACAAAATAATCGTACTTCTCGTCAGCAATAATCAGACATCCATTAATATACTTTAATTGCGCACTCAAGTGCTGCACTGTGCAGTCGTTACATTAAATAAAACTATGATAGTTTATCATCCCATTAATGTCATTTCTAATGCCGACTATAAAAATGCATTTCGCGATGGTATACATGTTCGTACGTACAGTACTATAGCTATCATGTTTTCCATTATTTCTCAAAATATGGAACTTCGCACCAACTAAAACCATCATCAAAACTTTCCCATAACTTGCGGTGTTTGAGAAACCAATTGGCAAAAACCGAACCTTAAAACCCCCATCAATTTGAGAGGAAAGTTTCATACTTTAGGTCGTGTTTACATACACTGAGGTACATGTATAACTTATTCATAAAGTTCGTATATGCATTTTATTCTCAATAGGTCAAAACTGGTTCACCGTGCAGTTGCCACGAATAAATTGCCAACAACAAACCTTCGACAACCACAAATCAAGAGTAATTTATTCCGAAGCCGCTTCGAGAAACAGCTGGTGCAGCATTTTGTACGAATGTGAAAAATACCAAGAATAAAAGACTCATCAACAACAATTTTCTCTCAGTCAATGAAAGGCCTGATTTGGCTTTGCTTATTTCGCTTTTCATCTTTGCAACTTAAATTCTATAAAAAGCCTCGCATCGAACGGTGCAACAACCTACAGCCACGCCCATTCGCAATTTTCCGAACAATAATGGGGAAATCAGAAGGAGAAATTTGAGAAAATGAATTGTGACCACATACATGTCGCATACGGTACATGTATACATGTAGATAGAATGCCCAAAAGTTAATTCGACTTTGAATAGCAATTTGGATATACACAATACTGGAAACTATATTCAAAGTGGCGGCAACGCTAGATGCCAACGACATTTTACGATAAGTAGGACTGTAGGAATGAACAATTTTTCCACATAGGGTGAATGCTTACTTTCGACGTGCTTCTTTCAGCTATTTTCCTACTTGTTTTAATCTTTTTGTTTCCAGCTTTGAGGCGCACAATGAATGCTGATATTAGCGTGATGGTCAGTGTGCTTGGTGGCGCCACTGCATGCGTCATGTTAGGTGAAACTCTCCGTGTAAAACCTTCCACATGCGCATTAGCATCTCATGATAAGTGCGGGACACGTTTTTACGGTACATACCAGCGGCATACAATCGATTTTGACCAATAGTGATCTGTGTGCCACTCTGTGACTTAAAAATCTGCTTTCAGATTTCCAAGCTTATAAGCGCTTCTTGTAAGCTCAGCCTGGCTCGGCTAAGCTTTCTTTGTGTGCCCCTCATTTAAAACGCATGCCGCATTGTTATCCCGTTTGGGTGCGCTAGTGTACGCCGAGTAGTAAGCGCCTCCAATAAGCTTTCAGTGTGTTCTCGCCCATAGCCTGCATTTTGGACCTGAATACATGTACTGTAGGTAGCATGCACGCAGGCTTGAGAAGCTTAAAATGACATCGTAAATGACTATAATATGTAATGCATTCATTGGATGTTGCATAACATGTCTTAATATTATAGAGTGTCCGAGAAATATTTTCAACTTCGGACACACTGTATATTAATACACCGTACATTGTACTAGAAATCACATTAATTATTACCGCGCATTTATTTGTTCAGCAATCTCAATGTTAACTAATGCTTACATTTAATTGCAATCACTTATTTATACCAAAGCGAGTCAAATAATTCGAAAATACAATACCTTCTACAAACTCTACACTAAATTAAACTAATGGTGTGATGAATTCAGAGAGTGCTTACACAAGTCATATACTAGCCAACGATGAATGCAACCTCACTTGCAATCACTTGTGTTTCGAATGTTCGATATTTCCCCGCATATCAGACTTCCTGCAGGGAAAATCCCAACTTTGACAATTGTCAGAATGCACAACAGTAACTGCTGCGTTGGGATCTCCTTGAAGATCTTGCTGGGGGGTTTCTCCTTGCAGCCTGCCAATATAGGCTACGCGTGCAACTTGAAAATAGCACGAAAACCGTCGTGCGTGTTATTTTCAGAGCTTTTTAATTCCAAAATGACAGGCAGCTTTCCCAAAATTCAATTGCGTTTATTAGGACGAGTTTTCATCTCAACAGAATTTTATTTGCCGGGCCTTGGAGCGGATCTGAATACTAAGATTGCTGAGCCCGTAGAGCAGCTTCTGGCATAATCGCATTTCTTTAATCAACTTTGGCTCGCATCCCATTATTCTGCATCAGAATGGAAATATTGTACGTGCTGCCGAGCGCCCGGCGACTAATAAGAAATCCATCGGAAATTGCGGTGCGTTTAAAAAAAATTCCAAAAAACGGAATTCATTCATTTTCAACGCATCGCGCCCGAAGATGTAGACACAACAATCGAGGAATCAATGGGGAAAGAAAGGCCTATTTCCAATAAAATTCGGAAAAAAGATGTCGAGAGCAAATAAATGGAAGAAAAGTGAAATCGATAAGATTCAAAAATAGAAAGTTTGGATTTCGCAAGCTCTGTCACGGCGTGCATCGTTACCCCGAGGATCCAAAAAAGCTGCGGGACAAAAAATGTTTGTTATAGGGAGGACACGTGTTCCGCTTTCCGAAAAGTTTGAACTCGATGAGTCTTGAGCTCGATCTCAATCACAATCCACATTTGTATTCCGCATACATCAGGAATTTCGAGGACATACCCAACTGAGCGAGGGTGTGCAAACCACTTGCACGCTTCTCTGACAATCATAGATATTTCCAGTTTCCCTGGCAATTCCGGGTCTTTCCAATTATCCTGACAATTCCAGGCTATTCCAATTTCCATGACAATTATCGGGTTTTCCAATTTCCCTGACAATTCTAGCTCCTTCTAATTTTCGTGACAATTCCAGGACTTTCCAATTTCCCATACAATTTCAAGTCTTACAATTTCTCTTAAACTCCAGGTCAATTCGAATTCGCCTGATAATTCCAAATATTTACAATTACCCTAAAAAATTCCAGGTTTTTCCCAATTTCCCATACAATTCCAAGTCTTCTCAATTTCAATGAGAATCCCAAGTTTTTCCAATTTTCCTGACAATTTCCGGGTCTTCCAATTTCCCTTACAATTCCAGCTAGGTCTTTCCAATTTCCCTGACAACTCCAGGTCTCTTCCAATTTGCCTGAGAATTCCATATCTTTTCAATTTCCTATAAACGTTCAGGTCATTCCAGTTTCCCTGACAATTCCAGGTCTATCCAATTTCCCTGACAATACTAGATCTTTGTCATTTTCCTTTCAATTCCAGGACTTTCCAATTTCCCTGAAAATTCCAGGTCTTTCCAATTTTCCTGACAATTCCAGGTCTTTCCAATTTTCCTGAAAATTCCAAGTCTTCCAATTTCTCTGACAACTCCAGGTCTTTCCAATTTCCCTTAAAATTCCAGGTCTTTCCAATTTTACTGACAACTCCAGATCTTTCCAATTACACTGACCATTTCAGGCCTTTCCAATTTCCCTGGAAATTCCAGGTCTTTCCTAATTGCTTAACAATTCCAGGTTTTCTTGGTCTGGGTAAACCCTGTTATATATTATTTCTCCGTTTTAATTGAGCTAAAGACCACGAAAAAAATATCCGAAATAAAAGATGAAGGCAACTCTACAAGACACGCATGCTCGCAGTGATTGCCATGTTTCAGGGGCAGTTGCAAGAAATTGACATTCATATATAAGTGCGTGTGACGCTGATACCACAGTAGCGTTTTGTTTTTGAGATAAAAGAGGCTGCGCTAATGCTCTAATTTCTTCAAGAATTGTTTTTAAGATGGTCTTAGACATGAAATTTAATATTAAGATCAATAACGATCAACGTTCTTCACATCGTCTAGAATAACATTCATTCTCTCGCTTATTCTTTCGCTCGTTCTGTCTAACTGAAAAGCGATCGAGAAATAAAACATAGTACTTTCCTTGTTTATCAGTTTCATAATCCAAGCTGTATACCAAGACATGTAGTGCGAATAAATTTCCGAGGATTTACAATTTGGTAATCTTAATAGTGACCTTTATAAATGACGAAGAACCACTTAATATATCATTCACTTAAAATCGTATTTAATTTATACTGTAGTTAAAGGATTTACAGTACTTGGGCTAGATTAAGTTCACGCTACTTCGGTAAAAGACATGTATTTAAATAGTGCCTAAATCCACAAAAATCCGAGGAAATAAATTTTAACCAAAACTAAAAAGAACCTTTTGCATCAACACAACAGTACAATACACTTAATGTTTCTTGAAGTCTGTTTACATTTGTTTGTGTGAGTGGAAATGGCCGAATGAAATTTTATGAAACTTGGCATTGAAGTTAATGATAACATGGTGGTTATAGCATCGACTAAAATATTTTCAATAACATTTTCTATAGAAAAAAACAATTCATTTAAAATTAATTGAAAACCTATTTTTTCTGTTGCTTTTATTGATACGAGATTGGGGAAATTCCCAATGTCTAGTAACTTTCCTTCGTTGTGTAAATTACGAATCAAAAATTACAGATATCATAGCAACCAAAATTATATAATGTAAGTATTCAATTTTCTACATAAAAATACTGTATATTTGAAAAATCGCATACAACATGGACTTCTAGGACGTACGCCCGCTTAACATATGCATTTGATCTTCCAATAACGAGATCAATTTTCATTGCAAATTGGACATTTCTGGAGAAGAATACTGGATACTGTCCCCATCATGAAAAAACCCCATATATTGCAATGCATTTTGAAATTTGGGCTTATTACAAAATGCCTTACAATATTGCAAAATGCACTTTAAAATCTAATTTGAAATGCATCCCACATTGAAAAATTGACTCACTCTAAATGAAGTTTCAAATGTCGGATTATAATTTTCCAGTACTGTCAAAACAGTGGTGAAGGACGGAGTTTAGAAAGTGTCAGACGGAAAAACCAACTTCCTAGAAGCGAGTCTGCATTTTCAATAAAAAACGTAGCAATAAACCCAAAACGGCCAATAGGAAGAACGTTTCGAAAACCGTCATAATCTATAGAGAAAATGACTTTGGGGTTACCGTAAAAAGAAACGTATTTCTTCGAAGGGTGAGAGAAAAGCTTAAAATCTACAAGGTTGGGTGGAATGATACGCTGCCTGCGTTATTAAGTTCCCAGAAAAGCCGGCAACAATGTCTTTAATCTTGGAATTAGAGCACATTTCAATGCATTCCAAAACATCGTCTTGCATTATCATCTCTAAAATCCACGACACGCGACTCCAACTAACACCCAGGGAAACTCCTTCATAACCGCGGCATATCCTGCATGCATTCTTTCTTTAATTCCTACATTCATCTTCCCTTTCCCCTTTCTATTGTAAATCAGCTTTTAAATGTCTCTGCAACGTGAAAGACGCATATACAATTATAGAGCGAACATACGGAAGCATTCCTACCGTCAAATCGGCCCCAAATGACACCAAACGCGCGAACGAAGCGGAAATTAAGAAATTCTGGATTTCATTGCACTTACCTAAAAAAAAAGAAATGAAACACATTAGTAAAAATCTTAAGTTGCCAATAATCGCATGGCTGCTTGCGTCAGCTAGATAAGGCAGCGGCGTCTGGATCTTTTCGAGCATTTGAGCAATGCTAGAATTATCAATTATGAATAATAATGCGAAATTTCCTCATTTGGAAGGAACAAATTGGAGAAAATTACACTCCTCCACAACTTAGAACCAGCGCAATTGTACCATCGTTATTTTCAGTCTCACTCTTGCTCGAAAATAAATTCAGGAAGAGACACTCGTATTACGTTTAAAATTTGCAGATATTGATATCTGAAATATTTATAAGAATAACAAACAGAGAGGGACACCAGTAAACCATCCGAAGGCAGCAATGCGTGCAATGAAAAAGTATCGAAAAGGAACCCGGAAATAATTTATTTTAAAGTTATTTTCATGCATTTCGTTTCTACGACAGTAATTTTCAAGAAAGTATTAGAAAAGAAATAGTATAAAGACTAGTTTTCCTTTTAGCCATCTCAAGTAACATCCCTTCATGGGAACTCCACACAGAGCAACATTTTTTAATTTTAAGAGACATGCAAAGAAATATAATATTGATGTCTGCATTTTTCATGAGATATTCTATGTTTGCAATAGCATTATTCCACTTCCGTATTTTTCATTTCTGCCACGTGCAGCCAATATCAAAGCAAACGACAAAAAAAAATCCGAAAAATAACTTATAAAACGTAATTTGCATGTCAAGGCAGTCGACGAAATAGAACAGAAATTCACATACTGTATATCGTGGAAATCTTTGAAAAAATCCATACATTAGAATATATACATGTACTTCCAACATGTATTTTCCAATAGTTTATTCCACTTCCGTATTTTTCATTTTTCATTTCTCGTGCAGCCAATATCAAAGAAAACGACGAAGAAATCCGAAAAAATAACTTAGTAAAATGTCATAAAATCAGTGAAATAGAACAGAAATTCGCAAACATTGTAGAAATCTTTAAAAAATTCATAAATTTGAATATGTGATGTACTTCCAATATTTATTTTTCAAAAGGAAAATAAAGATAATGTGAAGTATAAACGAGGGTGGAGCACACCAGAAAGGGTAATAAAGTAAAATTTAAAGTTCAGAAGAGTAAAAAAGTTCGTGATAAAAAGAAGTTATTTGCTCGTTCTACTTGGTTGGCCTTGTTTAATCATGCTGAATTACAGCGTTTGCATCTCAAAATGGATGTAGCATAATTAGTATGTCGGTTAATCTACCTGCGGATGATGAAATACGTGAGAATTTAAGAGACCATATTAACACAAATCGAAAATGTGCCTGTCTTAAATATAAGTGTTCAACGTCATTATTTTTCAACCAAATTTCAAACCTAACTTGTTATTTAAATGGTCTGGGATAACAGCTGGTAGTTGTGGTGGTTGGAAATTAATGCAACATTCGTTGTGTTAAAATGATTATACATGTAGAAGCAGCGACCAGCAGAGTAACTGGATAGTTGGTGGATTTGTGGGCGCAATGCCCAAAAGGAAAAATAGCACTCTGACAAAGACATAAATATACTGTAAGATTAAAAAGCAAAAAAAGCTTGGAGCAGGTAAGAAAAACAAAGAAAACAGCAATGAGAAAAAGAACAAAGAAAGTTAAAAAGATTAAAAAAAAAACCAATACAACACACTCTCAGAAATACAAACAAGGCGGTCCCAGGCACATGAATTCCCCTAGCAAGCACACAGGCTGGATTAAGGTTGACCAGCAGGAAGAACCGGTTAAATGTCAGTTATCGACTATCGGAAGTATTTCACACACTGGAGGAATTCGGAAAGGTTATTCAAGGCTAAAAAGCGCTAACACATCTTCTCAAAGATGGAGACAGGAAGCGTGAAAGAGAGATGGAAAGGAGCACATTCGTGACCGATTTTTAGAGGAACTTGCATGGCATTTCCTGAAAACAAATTTGAATATCCACAAAAGTATAAACTGGACAACACATGACCCAGCTAGGTTTCGAAGTTACATGTGTGCATTACCAGGATCTAACTGAGCGTGTCTTGAGAATCTTTTGTACACGTGGAATCCTGCGCCTCTTTATACGATTTCATGAACACAGTATGTATTTTTCTCTGTACATGGCCTGGGATAACTGCATCCGGTGTTAAACCAAAAATTGTTTGAAATTGGTCGGCTAGGTCTATCAAGAATAACCATGGTGAATTTCGAAATACAAGTATCTCTCTACAGTATATGACAGCACTGTTTCAAACGTTAATCCATTCTATGACGTACGTTTTTCCTGATTGACTATCCACAGAAAGAATCTTTTGTGCATGACTGTAAACCTCTGACGTCAGTTCCTTTACAGAAACAGGTTGCTGAAAATAGAATCATTTTCCAATGCAGAAATTTAACTGGAAGCATATTTGCGAACGAAATGTTTTTCTACACATAGAAAAATATCAAGCAATAATACATGTACTGTATATCTGGAAAGAAGGTTCGGGATATAATTTGCCTCGCGTGTGACAGCCTTTTCAGATAAATTATTGCTCGATATTCCTCGTGTGTTGGGGAAAATGTCCTCCGCAAATAAGTTTCCAGATATATTTCCAGAATAGAAAACGATCCTATTCCGAACAGTTATTACTGGAAAGAAACTGACGTAATAGTTTTTACAGTCATGCCCAAAAGTTTATTTCTGTTGGATAGCCAACCAGGAAAGACATACGTCATAGGATGGAATAAAAGCACTGCTATATAGTTAGTTTACTCCCATTTCACTTTGAAACAGTGCTGTCATATAATGCATATACTGTAGGGATAAATTCTGAAAAAATCGCTCCATGTGTGTAGCAACAAAAAATTTTTTCAGTTGAAATAACTAATCGGAAATTTCTTGCAATTTAATTCCAGATGTAACTTTCCTCGTGGGTGACGGCCATAATTAGACAAACAGCTCATTTTAACAACAAATCAACAGTCAAAATATCCTTAAATAACGCCGAATATTAAACATTCGTGTTTTATCAACACTAGTCGATTTATGCTCTGAATTTATCACCGGAAGTGTTGTTGAAAGTAATCAATTAGCAATTTTCAGCCCCACTGCAGTGCTACCAGATTCCCTTTCGACCGAAATCCGAATATTAAAGCCATGGCAAGTAAAGCCAAAATCTGAATCCATGCAGATATACATGTACTGTACCTCCTCGAAGGTAATTTTTCTTCGTCAACACTATAGGGAAACTCCGGTTAGCCAAGTACGAGCAAGCCCCTCGGGACTCACCATAACACTTTCATGACATTTTCATGGACACTCAGTACTGTGGACACTTGCAGGCAGCAATTCAAAGTGTGATTTTACGACTGCTTTTAACGAGCAGTTTGAGACAGTATGCAAATGCTCACACCAGCGATTTCATTGAAAATCTCCGAACGCTTGGTTCGCAGTCTAAAATTCATCCTAAATTCACCACACCTCTGGCTTTTCGGCGCATTAAACGCACACGCACCGATTGGAAAACCGCAAGGAAATTGCAATGCAATGCGATATGGGCCCTTAGCGAAAGCGCCGTGTTAATCAGCGTTTTAATTAAGAAAAGCTGCAGCTGCCTGGCTGCTTATTTTTATTTATGGTCTCCTCAAAATAGTCGGGTTTGAGTCGGAGATAGAGACGGAATCTTAACCAGCAATATCATTAGGATGCATTCTGGCGCGGCAAATTTGCATAAATTTAACGATTTGTAAGCCCTGGAATAAATGGCGCCGATGGAAGAGTGAACGAAATTGAGTGCAATTTGCAAGAAGCTTTGGCGCGATGAGAATAACATCATTAATTCGAAGTGGTTGCAATAAATACGCTCGTGAAAAATGGCTTTAATTGAGCATAATTCGCAACAGATATTTAATGGGCTCTGGTTGAAGCGATCGTTACGAAGCGGTTACTCATCTTCGCACTTTTCCTAGCAATAGAGCGATAAATCACGCTGTTATGCATGCTGATGTATAAACTGTTAGTTAACTGATTACCATGCCGGTAGGAATTCGAAACAAATATTGCATATCCTATTAGAGCAATAAATCGTATTGCTTTTGCAAGCCTGTACTAAATTAATTAACATTTAACCGATTTACAAGCTGTTTGGAAAGAAACATCTTTTACATCCGTTTGAAAACAACTCGATTCATCATGCTTGCTGATATTAATCCCAAAATTTACCATCAGTGAACCGACCACAAATCAAGGGATGATAAACTGTCGGGTGGGAGTTATTGAGAATGAAGCCACGGCGAGGATTTGTCTGGAATTTGTGAAATATCAATTCATAAACTGTTGAGAGAGAAATACAGCAAAGGTAACGTTGAAGGGACATTTCTTTATAGTTTTGTGGTTGAAAACTTTGTATCAAATTATTCGTGTAGGGTCGCGATTCTAGGTGATTCAAACAAGAAAAAAAAAGAAGACCAAGGGCAAGATGAGTTGATGGGGTGATTGCAGACTCCAGAAATCTTCTAGGTGTTCGTAATTGGACTGTTGCTGCACACGATCGAGTCACCTAGTGGAGACTTATTGAGGAGGCCTGTACTCAGTAATGGATTAATTGTTGCGCCAAGAAAGAAGAAGAAGTATTCAATGTTTATACATTATGGGTCACGAGTGTAAAATTTCGAATGTTTACTTTTGCAATATTTTTTTGATTACGTTCTTGTTAGTTTAAGGCGTTTCGATTACTTGTACAAATCACGAGCACTGAAAATCGAAATAAGAACATTTCTCCTTGATATTGCCATTGTTTTACTGGTAGTGAACATACTTTGTCCCACTTAGGATCAAAAATTTCATACATGTATATTTACTTAGCAAGTGATCTTGCAATACAGACAGTTTACTGCGAGAAAATGTTTTAATCGTGTAATGTACCTAAGAAGACTAGGATATTTAGTTGAAAATATATGTATACAGTATAAATATACTATACGGACAAGAAGTAATATATAGCCTACATATATACACTTAAAGCATACGGTATATACATATACATTTATAATTACTGTACATGCTTTCGTAATATCCATTTCATGTTATCACACCAATCTCTGTACAAATAGCTTCTGATTATCTTTGAGAGCTCATAATTATCTGAAATTTTCGTTCCGATACATTGTGTAAAACGTAATTTTGTCGCACAGTACGGAAACAGAAATTCCAAATAAGGCAATAAAGAAACTTTTCGCAAATTAATAACACTGGTCGGATGCACATAAAATTTATGATAATTCACGCTTTATGGTTATCGAAATTTCAATAAATCTACACTGTAATTAGCGTGTGCTGCGAGCATATAAATTCTATACTACTTCGCATGCATGGAACCAACATACAGTAAAATATCACTAACGAGCCAGACTGCAGTCATCCGTTTAAGAAACATGAAACTTACAAGCTAAATTCATAAATTCTATTTTAACATATAGCTTGACTTTTTGTGTCAGAAAATTATCTTACCCCGCCATATACACTGGTTAAATATAAGCATGTAAGGGAAGCTAGTAAGAATAAATCCAATAAACGACTAAAATTTCTCATAATCGAAAGGTTTTGCTTTGTCCAATTCAAGCATACAACTATAATACTTGAGTATCTTACCTACGAACGAAATATTTTATTAGATAAGCTGATTAGCACACAAAAACGGATTAAAGTAACTGTGGTACGAACACGAAATCCGTTTGCGAATTAGGCTCGTAAAAAGAGACTATCTGAAGAGACACCACGCATCTTTTAAAGTTGAACGATTGTTAGTATTTACTGTACACAATATGTACAAAAATTTAAATTATTAAAAATAAATACTTCTTCTATTCTTCAATTTCGTTTTTAGTTTTCATTTGTGTCATCTGTATGTGGGTATAGTAATCTATTGGAATGCTAATACTATATTAACAATTATGTATATACATGTATTGTATATAGTTTAGGAAAATAAAACGTTGGTGCCATTTCTCGTTTATGTTGATTTAAAGCTACGTCCACACTGAAGGTAACAGAGGAACATTTTGTTGCTGCTTCCATCAACTTGTTCCTGCATATTTCTGAAAGTTCCATATTGTTTACTACAAAGAAACAAAGTTCGCAGAAGTTCCCTGTTTCCATAAAACATGGAAGATCAAAAGAAGTTTAGGAACATCACGAGTAAACATTTCTGTTTCCAGAACTGTTGCTGATCCAGTCTGTACAGCTTGTTGCTTGTTCCATTGTAGAAACGAGAAAACTGAAAAAAACTGTTCCTAAATTAAGTAGCTGAACGACTGAATGGATAATCTATAATATAAAAGGCAAATCGCGTTCATTTTGAAAAGGTCAATTTCCGTTTTCTTCGATTCCAACGTCAGGA
>JAQGAO010000374.1:0-36710 GCA_034697705.1 Ommatoiulus sabulosus | reverse complement strand
GCTCAGAAATATGCGCTTGACTTTTCGGACACACCTAAAATTGGTAAGTTTCCAGATATAATTTGCCTCGTGTATGGGTGAGAGCACGTTGGCATTTATTCATGTGATTTGTTAACTTATTTTAAACCAGTGTCGCGTAGTGGTGTTGCAGACTCATACCACTAGGCGATACTGGTTTTTAAGTTAATGAAATAAGTGTCAGCGTGCTCTTACCCTACCTTTGAATAATTGTTGGATGTCTCGTTAATAAGTATTTTGAGAATACAATTAAAGAACAATGTGTAACGTCTTTATAACAGCCTGCATTTAATGGCTGTAATTAAGTGCTCAATAGTTACTGAAAATTAGTTGTAATTAATATGATTTAACTTTATTTTACATCTGAATTGAAACATACAAGAACAATTAGTTTGTTTTTTGAAAAAATTATGTTTACAGTAAAATTGTCTTCAACTATCTCTATCATTAACTTTTTATCGCGCTAATAGGTGTACCGTAATTACATATGCTAATTAAATTTTACTGAAAAAAATGGTATAAAATAATTAACGACTGTCCGACCGAGGGGCAAGTTGCATTGCCATGTCACCTTTTGCGGAAATACATGTGATAAACAAGAAAAGTATCATTATTAAATAATTTCCTCATTTTTACCCTGTACGCATCGACGTGGTACTAATTAACAAAATATCAAAAATCAAAACAAGTAAGAAGTTTCATTCAAACATAAGTAATTCCGAAATCGCCTCGTTTTAATGAAACAACGAAGGAAACATTCTCGATGAGAGGCAACATATATAATTTACAGATGTACTCCACTAATTCGCAGCACTTCAAAAAAAGAAAAAAAAACGAAGGAATTTTACCATTTTTAACTGCAATTAGAAGGCCACGCAAGCTACATTAAGCAATGTTTGCACGGACACCTAAGTGTCACCTAAATATGCAAAAAAGTGTGAGAGAGTCACATACTGTAAGTGGACACGCAAACACAGCTCTCCTAACAAAAAGACAATTTCCTAGGAGAGAAAAGTTGAGACTCACCTAACAGTTGAGAGACTCTCTTAGTTATGTCACAATTTAGGTGTCCGTGCGAACATAGTTTGAAATATCTCTATCCACTTCAATAACTGATATGTAAGAGGATTACTGGTTAGTGACTTTTCACGCAAATATGTGTTAAATATTCGAATAAATTGCTGTATATGCAATGTTTCTAACCATATGTCAATTACGCCAAAAATTATGCATAAATTATAGAATAAAGAATGAAAATTCGTTGTATTGTTACACTACGTCTACGGAACACTGGAGGAAACATAAGAGGAACTTGTTGTTAATCACGCTGTCACTTGTTTCTGGAGAATGAAAGCAAACTTACAGTATGTAAGTGACACAAATTAATGTTTCTAAAAACACTTATGTAAATTACACAAAACAATGTTTCTAAAAACACTTTTATGTAAATTACACAAATTAATGTTTCTAAAAACTTAATTTTATGTAAATTTCGCAAACGTATGTTACTTTCCAGAAACATTCCTTTGGGTACTTTGCATAAGTTTGTTTATAGAAACATTCATTTGTGTAACGTAATTACATAAGTTTGTTTCAAGTAATATTCATTTGTGTAACTTACATAAGATGGTTTCCAGAAACATATATACTTTTGTGACATTTACATACAGTTGTTTTCAGAAACATATTTTTGTGTAATTTACATACGGTTGTTTCCAGAAATATTCATTTGTATAACCTACATAAGTTTGTTTCCAGAAATATTCATTTGTGTAACCTACATAAGTTTGTTTCCAGAAGCATACAGTATATACTTATGTGTAAATTACATACGGTTGTTTTCAGACACATATTTTTGTGTAATTTACATACGGTTGTTTCCAGAAATTTTTGTGTAGTTTACATAAGGATTTTTCCAGAAACCTACATTTTGTGTAATTTACATAAGTTTGTTTCCTGAAACATACATTTATGTAATTTACAAAAGTTTATATTTCGTGAAACAGATTTATGTGATTTACATACGTTTATGTTTCCTGTAACATACATTTGCATGATTTACATATATAAGTTTGTTTCCTGAAACATACATTTATGTAATTTACATAAGTTTATATTTCGTGAAACATAGATTTATGTGATTTACATACGTTTATGTTTCCTGTAACATACACTTGAGTGATTTACATAAGTTTGTTTCTAGACACATACATTTATGTGTCTGGAAACAAAATTATGCAAATTTCACAAATTTATGATCCTGGAAACACAAACTTAAATAAAAAACATATGTTTATGCTACCATGAATAAGTGGCAACAAGTTTCTCTATGTTTCCTCTTTTGTGGATGTAGATTTAGGCACCAACAAAATATTTGTTTTATGCGAATATATCTCTATAAACGACTATGCAGACGATGCATAATCGTTTATATTAGCAATTATTTCCTGGAATACATATTCAGGTAAACCAAAACTGGCAGCATTGTCTGGCTTGACAATTTTTCTTGATTTATGGTGGCATCTTCGCATGCTACCGGCAGTAAACATGATTCGAATTCAAAAGCAGTTGCTGCAGACTGGTGCTCATCAACAACGCTTCATTTATTTTCATATCGATAACGATCAGCCAGACAGAACCTTTGACAAATGGTGTCCGACATGCACGTGACCCTTGCACCATTATCAGTTCTTCACCTGTGAAATGGATCGTCAATCAACCATCGATTTGTTAATGTACATTTTCGCGGTTATCATCCTTGCCTGTCTACAAACGTGATGATGCATAGCGAAGAAGCATGGCAGCCACTGGGCTTTTAAAGGCTAATTATGTATGCAAGTCTTGGAGGTCTGGAAAGAAGTTCTGCCATAATCACCACTAATGTAGTCTTAAATAAACCAGTATAAAAACCTATAGGAACATGTAGAGAGTCTATATATGAAAGAGAGAGGCCATGAGGGTCATCGATGCTGATTGGCCTAGCTAGTCACATGGTATGTTTCAGTCATTTTGTGTCTAACTCCTCACCATGCGTACATTGCAGTAGGTGCAGGCACGATAGGGTGCCACTCGTTTAATCGCTCGTAAATATCTTTTACATGGATACTAATACGAATTACTCCGAAGTTTCCGTAACGTATCTAGCTTTCCAACAAGACGCGATATAATTTGCGTTAAAATTTATAACGTATTAATCGCTCGCTGACATCCAACGTTTGTTTTTAGCCCAACCATTTAGGCCTCTACTCGTAAACTAATGCATATATTGCACTCAAAATCCAATTTCAAACTTCGGGAATTGAATTTCGAGGCACATATCCGCCATTCTCGTAAACTACACGTTCGTATACATACGTATTATAACAGGGTCCCCCCAGAAATTTGATTTTAAACTTCCCTGACTTTTCCCTGACTTTTCAAGGTTTTAAAAAAAATTTCCCTGACCATTGTTAACGTGACAAATTGACATATTTTCCAAAATTGACGCTGAAAAATATTTTTTAAATTTACTAACGACAATTTTAAAAATTAACATAGAACATGAATTAACACGAACATTTTTTTAAATGGGAAAATTTTGTAATCGGAAAATGTTCAAAATTTGCGCTCGGAAAAAGTGGGAAATTTTGCAAATTTGCACTCGGAAAACGTGGAAATTTTTGCAATTCTGTACTCCGAAAATGTGGAACATTTTTGCAGATTTCTACTCGGAAAATGGGACCTGTGATAACCTTGTAGAAGTATTAATTTTGGATCGCCGTGACTGTGTCAAAATAAACGCCCTGACTTTTAAAAATAAACCATTCTTCCCTGACTTTTCCAGGTTTTCCAGGTCTGGGGGAACCCTGTATAATCCACCAACCAAAATAGAAAAAAACACTAAATATTATATAGCGGGATGGCAACAACGTAGCTGCTATATCTATTTTAATGAAAATGATATTTTTATCTCAACTACGAAACGCAGACCCATATGAAAAAAATAAACATATGTGTTATATACTGAAATTGGCCCAATTCAGATTAATTTTTTTTATTAATCGAATTGTAAAGTAAAATTTTTGGCACAATTAACAATTAACAATTATTAGTCCAAATTTTCATTTGGATTATTTGTCCAAATGAAAATTGGGAGAAACATACGCGAATAGTATTTCCAGTAGGCAATATTCAAGATCCACGTTCATATAGTACGCCGTAAAAACAGAATCCTAAATTCGGAAAATACATGTATAGACGAAATCGTTGTTTCACACAATTTCATTTTTCAGTTTCAGTGATGTATATCCCGATATGTCTTTAATTCAGACACTTTTTACACTTTAAAAAAGTACATGGAATTAGCATTACAAGTAGTGCAAACATTTTGACATTTTGACATTTTGACAAAAAGTGTATATACTTCAACGCAGTAATGCATTTCAAACCCCATTTCCCTTTCTAGACGTGTATTTTTTTTTAAAAAAAAAATGCATTATCGTCGAAATATTTCATAATGCATTACACCGTCCAAATCTGTACGTGACATAAGCTGTATATCATCCATATCATCGTTTTGATTCATTTTACGATGATGTCATCCGAAATAAGTGCCCTTAATAAAAATAAAAAAATGGAAACATTTATTGTAAATGAATTTCGAAGTTCCCAAACTGCGTTTAAAAACGCATGACTTTTCAAAGTGGTATAAATTAAGTAGAAATGCATGTTTTCAATAGGGTGCGTGGCTATAGCATTACGCACTTTAGACACAAGATGGCGGATTTTGCTCTCATAGCCACTTTTTCATATATTGTATAGGCTCTCTAGGAACATGTAGAGAGCCTGTATCCTGTGAGAGAGCGGCCAACACGCTTTTATGGGCGGGGCGAAGTAAGCGGCCGCCATGTTTCTGCCATTTGGCTTAGCGGTATACGTGCATCATATGTAATAAGATGGTTGTAAATGGCAAGGAGGATTTTGGAAATTGAACTAATAAAATAACTTGCTTTTAATTAAAGAGTCCTTACATTATTGAGAATTTATCGACAGTTATCAGGTCGAGAACTAATGAAATGAAGGAGAGGATGGTCGATTTTATAACTAACCCTAATCAGCAAACTGCAGAAAGGCCACTTGCCAGTTCACTGCAAATATTTTCTTTTAAAGTAAATATTAATGCATTTGTCTTAATATTTCAATGTTTCTGAGATGCCAGTGCTCTCATTGCTGTGCTTTTACTTTTAAACTCTGAATCCATTCTTCGATTTTTTTTCTTCATGGAGTAGCATTTTCTTTTTTAAACCCAACATTTTCAGTCTAAAAACTACAAAACGATTCTGTAGATGTTCTTTAATGCCATGGCACTGGGGGAAATATAGAGCAAGTCGTTGGATATCCTGGTCAGAATTAATTGCATTGACTATTACTGTCTTACAATTGCCTTTATGAAATAGTACACTGTCTTCTAATGATCTAAACAAGAGCTCCATTTTGTAGATATAAGTGAACGTTGGCTCAGATGCATAAAACAAACATCCACCCTTAAACTCTTTAAGAGATACAAATTTAGTGTATTCCGTGTCGATCTTTTCTTTTGAGCCAAGTGATGACAGACAACTCCTACAGGAAACATTGTTGTTAGAAATCTGCATTATAAGATAACCAACTATATTATACAGGCAGTTTTGCTCAGCTACACCCAAAGAGTCACTATTCTTATCCCAATTTGGAGGCAAGGTTAAAGTCTGTTGCTTTTCCAAAGAATTACTCTTGACAGTTAGCACATCAAGAAAGCCAGACAGGAACTCTCTGTCATCCAGATCATAGCATCCATTAGATTTTGGTCTAAGAAACTGAGCTACAGTGATCATTTTTAAATTGTTTTTAAATTGCAAGGCAGTTGGTACTGGTTGCTTTGACCTAACAACAGAGAATAAATTCTCTAAGCAATCCTGTGTGAACCTAGATGTCAAGAGAAACTTGTAACCTTTTTGGTTAAGAAATAAATCTTGAATTTCCAACATTGACGTTGTTGTCAAAATTACCCCAGTTTGCACTGGCTTCCAAGATTTCCTGCCATTACTCCCTATAACCTCCAGGCGGCTGAAAAGGTCAATAAAGTCTTTCAGAAAAGATATTGTTTCTTTGTAGACATCTGGGTTGAACTTGCTTAGAGCAAGCAATGGGCTCCGTGAAGTCATTAATGTAAACCACTTTTTGACCATTTCAACAAACCAGGCTGTTGTTAAAATGCTAGGGCTTTCAGAATTTTCCTGTGCCACGATGCGCAATCCACAAGCGACATCGTTACTAAAAACATCTGACGATCTAGATACTTTCATTTTATTAAAATGTCTATCGTCAAGATGGCCGGCAGTGAGTTTGTGGGCAAATTTTAGTTCCATATCATCCTGGAACTCAACTAATTCTTGGAGATCTGCAACATCTACAATATCAGATGACAGCCCATTTTTTGCTGTGATGTCTCTTGGGATTCTAATGTGTTTATTGGCTAAAAGAGCCTGCCTAATGTTTTTGAAAATATGTGGAGTGTCAGCTAAAAAGTAGAGCCTTCGGCCGGGATCACATGGATGATCTACACTAACCTTAGGTTTGCTGTACTGACCACAGACTACCCCAAAGGCTTTCCACATGGCCTGGTTGCATGAGCCCATGTCAGAAGTTGAAGCATGGACACGTAGCCCCAAGTGTTCAGATTTGGCAATAATTTCAAGTAGAATATCTTTTAGAATGCTGCCATTCACTGATTGGCCTGTGAAAAAATAAGCAACTGTTTGCTTCCATCTCGTAGATATACCACCTAGCATGAAGACTAAAGCACGGTTTGCTTGACCACTGTGACGGGGCAATGTCACATGCCCACAAAATGAATTTGTAGATGTGTCATAGTCCATACTTTCATTGACTGCCATCTCATCCAATAGAACAACACAGTCTTTTTCAGGTTGTGTCATGGACTGTATCTTTAACTCCATGAAGCAGAAAACCTCATGAAGGATCCCACTTTCAAATTTCACATGTTCTATTCTACGTCTCAATGTTCTTATTGAGGGATAGGGCAACCCGACTTTAAGCAATTGTTCATAGCCAGATTGTCCACAGGAAAATTTTAAGCGGAGTGCATCCTGAATTGTTTCGTTAGACCACTTTGAAATTTTTCTCCCATCATTTAAAAAATTCCATTGCTCAGGACGAAATGGATTTTTTTTACAAGATCCAGTATTAAGCATGCTATTTGTATGCTTGTATTGTTTCCATCTCTGGTTTCTAATCTTTCGAAGCAAATTTTGGATCTGAATGTTATTCTTAGAACACTTATTTTCCAATAGCTTAATTTTTCGGTTGAGTGCTTCAATCATGTTGTTCTGTTCATGGACAGCATACAAATTTTTGCAGTCTTCTCCACAACTCCCTGTAGGTTCAGAAAAATCCAAATTCGAGTTATTCAACTCATGGGTTACATTGGGCTCCAAATTCGAGTTATTCAACTCATGGGTTACGTTGGGCTCCAAATTCGAGTTATTCAACTCATGGGTTACATTGGCTCCAAATTCGAGTTATTCAACTCATGGGTTACAATGGGCTTCCTTCTCTTTCTAGGTGCCAATATGGAACAGCTCCTTTCAGTGGGTTGTTTTCTCTTTGGTTTGGGAATAACATGTGGGAAAATAGTTGGAACAGCAATAAGTTTCAGCTTCCTCGTGCCATCAACTCTAGTCTTTTCCCACTGATCAGGCTCAAAATGAACCTAAAACAAAAATTGGTGTTAATAAATGTTTGTGATGAGCAACAAGTTAAATCACACAGATACCCAAGTTAACAATGACTTGCTTCACAAAGATAGCTTTGATTTGTTGGCTTCCAATTCTCCCTTTTAACTTTTGAAGCCCATACAGCTCTCCTTTCCTTGTCTCTGGGAAAGCATTTCATTAAGAAGCCTTGATTAGCTCGATTAGAGCAGCCGACTGCTGCACATCCAGGCATTGTCTTGATCTAGACTACATCAACGAACAAACTCGAGATTAGCACAAAAGCATGGCCTGGAATGCGACGTGTCTGTGAGGTTACGTGATGTTTGCAAAATTTAAAAACATTTCCTAGTATAAACTTGCAAAATTTTTAACAGATTCCGAGGACAAATTTTCAAAAATTCTCCACCTTTTCAGAGTACAAATTTTCTATATTTCCCGAATACAAATTTGTCTAATTTACAAAATGCTTTCGTACTAATTTCGTTAAAAATAAAAAATAAAAAAATCTGAGTTAATTTTGATTTTCTTTCAAAATTGTCATTAGTTAATTTTGCAAAATACTGAATATTGTCCTGTGTCGATTTTGAAAAATTGTAGATAATATAAGTATCTGTCAATTTTGACATTGCCATAGTCAGGGAAATTTGTTTAAAAACCTGAAAAAGTAAGGGTAAAAGTGAAAAAGTAAAATTTCCAGTTTTTTTCTAGGCGAAATAATGAAGGAGCTAATTAATAAGAAGAGGAGAAAATTCGTGGGAAGTTTTATCCACTTTCGAGTTTTTTTCCGTTAACATTATTAAAGTTAACGCAAAATTCATAAAAAAAAAGCACGCGAACTATATGCACTATAAAAAAAATAATTAGAATTTTTTTCCTAATTGCATACGTTATAATTACTCAAAAAAAAACTTAAAAACAATTCGTTGCAATTTTTAACATATTGGATATATAGCGCAATAAAATTTTATTGAAGCCAATTTGTACGGTATATTTACGATGACTACACGTTCGTTACTTGAACGTTCTTAAATATACGATGCACGTATATCGCTAAGCCAAATGGCAAAAACATGGCGGCCGCTCACTTCGCCCCGCCCATATAAGCGTGTTGGCCGCTCTCTCACAGGATTCAGGCTCTCTAAATCCCATAAGCGGGCAGCGCCCTTTAGTGGACAGTATCCATGGAACTCCTTCCTTATTCCCATTCCTCCAGTTTCCAATAATTCGAGAGCCATTCGGAACGTGTATCATCTTATACTATCCCAAAAATACTTCAGTTTAAAAGCAAAATATAAAAGTAATTTTATCATTTACTGTTCAGTCTGAAATGCACTTGTAGTTATGGGTTTGTTTACTTTTTATAGATACTGCATTGCCGAAAGCAACCCCTGACCCATTTAAAAATGGCCGCCTCCGCAAATGGAAGTAACGAAAGGCACGCGGCTAGATGGCGCCAGCGTCGCACTCTCGCACGTGACTGCGCGTGCGTCAATTGTGCAATATGGAGAGTGACTTTGGTCTTATTTTCGCGATTATAGCCGTTTTTCTTTGTTTATTGGCTACAGTTTTCGCTTTTTTAATATACTCGGGACTATTAGCAACGGTAGATATCCGCGCGGGCAAACCGCCCTTCGAAAATATCCTCATAGCCTACAAATTCGCCCGTGGACCGTACAAGAATGCGGGTGCGCTCTTCACAGAAGTCTCTTGTTTGGTTCCCCACCTGAGATGTATAGGCCTGTATTACGACGATCCCTCGGAGGTAAATATTCTCTGTTATTAAGTTATTTCTGAGCTCTAACATCTATATTTTCACCTTGTTGGCGTGAGAAAGACGTTCGAGTAGAGTCACGCCCCTGATTTTAGCCAAAAGTTTGGCATTGTTCGCGTTCCATGCATGCATATAGAATGCTAAAAATGGAATGTTCGATCAGTTTGGTTGTGATCTTGAACTTGCTCTAGACTGACTCTATTTGCACATTTATGTGCATCGTACTGCGTAGGAAGCATATGCTATGGTAGGAAGTTGTTGCCAAAACATCTGATTTGGGAAAGTTATTGGATTTTGTAACGTTGCGTGCGGGGAGTTTGGAGACGTCAGAGGGCGCCACCACAGTATACGAAATATAAGTAGGTGCACTCCAAGTCGACGCCTTTCATGTTCTGTTGCGAAAAAAAACTGTGGCGCCACCCTGTTGGTTGAAGTGATATCTTCAATATCAACCCGCTTCAGCCATGCCCTGCGCTTGTAAACTAATCGTAGGTGGGCGTGGCTTTATCTTATGATATAACTTTAACCAACAGGGCGGCGCTGCGCTGTTTTTGCACCCAAAAAAAAGCGGCAAGTGCAGACTTACAAAGAGACTGCACAAAGCTATCATATCCCACATGCTACAAGAACACAAGCCAATCTAAAAGCTTGGGATGCACTTGTAGACCTTGCTATCAGAGCTAGGAAATCATCATCCTGGAGGGCAAGTATGGCCACCAAAACTACCCTGTCTGTGTACAACTCAAAGCAGAAAATATGTAGGGAAATCCTGTACGACAATAGCCAGGAGAGTGATATACTCTTTAATGCCAGGTCGGGTTCATTGAAAACCAGCGTGCGAACAAGACATTGGAACCAGCGATCGGAAAATTGCCCACTGTGTCTGGCTCCCAGGGAGGACCTTGAACATATTCTGCGGTCCTGTGAGGTGCTGGACCAACCGCCGGACCAAGGCGCTGCAGCAGGGTACACCTACCACTATACCCTGAGACGAACCTAGGTACTTACTGGCTCACTAGTGAGCCCTCTGTTAGAACTTGCCTGCGCGAGGGTGCTCTATGACCTATGATGCCCCCTGCACCCTTAAGCTACTATCATCACCACCACCGCCACCACCTCCGTTAGAAAGGAGTAAACCATCACCATATTTCGTATACTGTGGCGCCACTGAGCAGAATGATTAGGCGTTTTACGCTGTAGATCATGGCGTGATCATGGCCCCTTAGATGCTATATGTGGACGCTAGGTGGCGCGCAGCCGATGCAAGGATGCGAGTCACAAGTCTGACTACCCCCATTAAACATCCCAACGCTTCACACATTTTATTGAACACAATGAAATGATGTGAAGGTTCATTTTCATGGAGCATGTGAGAATCGTTTTCAACTTTATATCAAACATCCCATTAGCAGAACAGACATATACAGAAATTCATGTAATCCAATGTAGCAATGCTGATAATCATGGTTGCAATAGCTCATCCATGGTGTTACTGTTACCACAAGTAACGTTGGAAATCATTTTTAATTTAAAATTTTATTCTTATGCAATTAAATTTTCAATTCGAGAAAGTTCCAGACTCTCGATGTAGATATACATAATTTATGAATGGATGTACGTGTTCTAAATTGCATAATAGATTCATTTTATTGAGCTGTTAAATTCCCCCGTACAAATTGACATTCTTGACTTTTCTCATATTTTAAATAGTGACATTAACTAGATTTGGCTGTTTGGCCTGCTTAAGGGGAATATTTTAAAATGAGACTTGATTTTCACTCTCTCAAAAATGTTGTTCCAGTGGCTCAACTTCAGGGAAAGTCGAACCAGGAGCCACAGTATACTTGCAATTTTAGCACAATAGTGCTAATTCGGTGCTGCTTCAAAAACCTTGCAAGAGCAAGTTACAGTACATATAGAGTTTAGCACAAATTTCATAAACTATACTGTATGCCACAAAACATTCATCTTGGATTTTTCCCATCTTTCATAGCCAGCTTTCTTCTGTTAGTAATGTTGAATTGCTGATGTTAAGTTGCTCTGCTCATCATTACTTACGCTCTTTAATTTTAATAACCAATTTTAACGAGGATCCACACAATCAAACATTAAAAATATCATAATATTTGAGTAGCTTCGATAGCCTACGATTTTGGGTCAAATACACTGTAAAATATCCACTCTTGCTTTTTATTGACGATTGTGTAATTGATGAGTAAAGTGACAATAAGTATGTCAAGTATTCCAGTTAAATAAATTAGCGCTGTGATAGCAAGTTGTGAATGAAAAAAAAATATAATGCGCTTAAGCATATTGCGTGTAACCTTGAATGAATTTCCTCCCCCCTTCCCCCCTCCCGGTGGCTGGTTACGTACTTACTGTATGCTAAAAAAATTGCTGACATCACTGTAGCCTTGTCTTTGAATACAGATAGGCCCACGTTGCCTATCATAGTCATGGGCTGCCTTTGCAAAACGCTGCGACGTGTTGGCCTGTAGACAAAGCCTGGCAGTAGACATGTGACTTTGGAAGAAAGGCAAGTGCATGCATGTTTTGGCTAAATAAAGGTAAAAAAGATTCGTCATTGGAGACGTGCGAATCTCAGTGTGAAATCCACTTCACGAATATTGTAGTTGGAAAAAATGACCTTTCAACGGTGCTCTTCACTTTTCTTCGCAAGATTAGTAATGAGCATGCAACTATTGAGTGACGTGGATGATTCTGAATTGCTATACGGTGCAGGCATTGGTAGAAGTGCTGTTGTTGGTAAATTTCTGCGTCTGTCCAATTAAGTCCACCTAAGATTTGTTAATTAAATTTCTGAAGGAGATAACGTTGGAACTTTTATGTTAGTTCACTGAACTGTCGTGCAGAAATGTCGTTATCTTAAGGTTGCAAAATGAAGCAAAGGGAACACATCATTAATCAGATAGCACCATTGTCTACAGCACATATTGATTTATAGATTTTTCTACATTTATAGCGCTAACTGAAATTGGATATTTCAGAGGGCAAGGATCCCCTACTTCATTTGCAGTCTGTTGCATAAGCTAATCAAAAGCTCACTTAAATTTTGAATAATTGCTTGTTTTCGCTTAAGTTTTCAGCGAACCAGTGACCAATAGTAAATTTGTACTCGTGCCATTTGCAGGTAGCATCGGCAGATCTGCGCTACGTGGTTGGGGCAGTTATTAGCGAAGGAGAGGATGACGAAGGAAATGACGAATACGAAGCACTGCTTACTAAAAAAGGATACAAGCTTACCACTTTGCCGTCGGTCAGCCATGCCCTGACAACAAGTTTCCCATTTAGAAACACATTCTCCATTTTCTTGGCCGTCTGGCGGGTATATCCCAAGCTGTCGGCCTACATTACCGTAAGATTGGGCTTTCCTTATTCCTCTCGCTGCTCGTTCTTTGGCTCGTATTGGCAAAGTGAAGTTAGGGACTGAATGTTTAAGATTAGAACCGTTTCCTCGTTTTTCAGGAGCGGAATCTATGCGCCCACCCTATGATCGAAGTGTACGATGATGGGATCATCCATTTTGTGGCGCCCTTGTCCAAGCAGGATGAATTTTACGTACCGGAGGTAATGTGACCATTTCTCAGGTGATAGAGGACGAAGCCTTGGTTGAAGATTCAAACTTATTTCTCGATACTGTAACAGGCTAAGGAAGAGCGTAGCAGTGAGGAGAAGGCCGAGGAAAGCCTCACGTCGCCACCCAGGAGAGATAGCGGCCCTCAAGAATCTCCACTTGAAGAGAAGGACAATGGTCAAGACGCTCCGACCAAGGAAAGCAAGCCGAGTTCGAAGAAAGAAGGTTCGAACGGGTCTGGGGAGGAAAGCACGGGATCGTCCTTCGAGGAGCTTGATGTGGACCAATAAATATTCCCCTAAGCGAAAATATATAAGTATGTATACAAATTTAAAAAAAAGTAGGAGAAATGCTGTAATAACCACCATACCAAAATTTTAAAACGCAACAGCGAAATGAAATCAGTGGCATCTAAGGTTGTACCAAGCATTGGTACCATGTTGACAAGGTGCCCTCGATGTAGGTATAAAAGCATTCAATACATCGCCTTTCGTTATTTCAACATTTAAGAAAATGAAAATGTAAAATTTTTTCTATTAGTGACTGTCACTATTAGGAACGTCAAACCCTAGATCTTTTTGAAACTTGTTCCGTGAGTATTATCGAGGCTTACATTTTGCAGCAGGGATGACAAGTTGTTAGGAAAAAAAATTTAATTTGAATAAAAGCTGTTTCACCATCGTTCTTGACTATAAGTAAAATGTGTACCAATCGTTTGGTTCATAAAATAATCAGAAAGATCTAGGATTTAGTTTTATCGAAACTGTCTATTTGGATGAAAAGAAATTCCAGATGTTAATTAAACATCCTATTTATCAGTTCATGTAGTGTACGATAGCTTTTCTTGCAGGTTTTGTAAAAATCTGTCCAATTTTGTAATTGTTGCTCTCAAGTGCTACCCCCGCCTTTTCACAGAGCCAAGTCTCAAAGCTCAGTTTTATTGGGTCCATTTGCACGTTTCATTACTTAGATCCATTCCTTGCCCAGATGAACGCCATACCGAGAGAGTGTTGTACTTTCCTCTGCGGTACGCATCAATTTTTACGCTACGTACATGTAAGTGCTAGTTATTCATGGTCTGTTGCCGTTAGAAATGACGCGTGCTAAGGTCTTTGATCAGAATGCTGTGGTCTTCATTAATTTCAGCGGCACCACAGGTCAGTCTGATATTTTATAGATATGCCCACAGCTTAGATGTACGTCTTTCTGAAATTCTTTTTTGAACGCTATCATATTTGCACGCACAATGACGGGTTAAGCAAAATAATTCAACAAATACATGTAATGATGTAAACCCATTGTATACGATGGTACTAAAACTAAAAATTGATGTTGTAATACTGGAAATAAGATTGATGGAATGCTAAGTGAACTGACGTTCAATTATTTCCATATTTACTTGGTTTTTAATAATAAATAATTTTAATATGTTACTTCTTAAAAATGTTAGCATTTCTGGTATAAGGTTTAGCACCCATTAGTAAGGCATAGCTTTTATTTAAAAATGGTTTCAACTTGAAGAATGTGTAATGGCCATCTTAAGCAGTTTATGAATCTTCCAAATGGGCATATGTCATGAAGCCACACTATAAGCGACTAAGGTTTGACATATTTATCTGCGGATGACTTATACCTGCATCAGTGTTTACGTCGTTACATTGAGCAACTGAAAGCCACACATTTCATTGATCGAAGATCTTGCCTCGCTCGAGCAAGACTTTTGTGCGTGCCATGTATGATAAGCACTGACCTCAATAGACTTTAAAAGGTAAATTGTAGCCTCTGTTTAGAGCTGCAGTTTGAAAACCACCCTAATATCTGTGTGCAACATTTAATCCGGAGGTTGCTGAACCCTTATCTTGACGTTTAACCCAATCTGGAAGTTGTGATTCCAGCTTGGCTCATGAGCTGCGCCTGCCTGGTTTCTTTATCTTGCACTTTGCAGTGACACAACTTTGCTCCTACTGGTATCATTTACTTAAGAATTATTTTACTATTAACTGTGATTCTTCCACGAGATGTGAAGCCTTTTCATCATTACTTGGCCATAATAATGTTGTTTTCCACCGGCGTTTCTTTTCTGTTAGATTTTTTCATTGGATTTGTGCAGGGATAACGAACGTTTTACTCTTTGTTGCTTGTTGTTGTCCTATAACCAAAAAAAAATAAAATAAATGCTGAAATCACTACCAAAAGCATCTGCATTAGAAATTTAGCATTCGTTGGTAAAGGATTTGTCCATGGATATCTTGGACGTTGTTAAATTTATTTCATTTAAAGGCCATCCTAGAGTTCCATTCGCTGTGGGAATTTTTGAAGGATAGTTTTAGACTTGAAATATTTTCCTATAAATAACAGGTTATCATCGCCCATGGTTGATGATGATTTTAAATTTAAATGGAAATGTGAAAATCGAAATTCCTGCGTTATCTACATGTATAAGACAGAAACATTGAATACATGAATACATTTAATTCGTAAAATTATTTTTTCTTATAAATTCCCATAGAAAATTACCAACTAAGACACTGAACAAATAATTATTTCCAGCACAATTTAAGTATTTTAGCCAAACAAATTTGAGTTGACAATGGGCACAGGTGAGGCAATTAGCTATTAAAATTCAGATTTACTTTTGTGTCACCCAAAGGTTGAGTTATTTGCAATTATGTTCATTTTATGAAAATGAACAGTTTCATAAAAAATTTAAGACATTAGCTTTATAATGTGTATGTGGAATATTGTTATATCACGTTAAATTATTAAACAGATATTTAAGCAACAAAAACCCCAAAAGATGTTATTAAAGTAACAATGTTCCACACGTTCGTAATGAGCACCACTGATGATTTGTCAATCATCCATAATCTGCATGAGACATTCTCAAATAGGAATATGGTTCGTTGTCTAAATAACCTTGTTTATTAATTCAACGTGTTTTATTAAATATTTTATATAGTATCCATTGTGTACATGTATGTTGATAAGGTGTAAGTCCTGTTAGAATCTTCCATACTTTATCTACTGTGCGTCTAAATCAGATTCCTACGATTTAAAAAAGCTGCAGTCTTAAATTAAGTTTTATTACCAAATATAAGCACATTCACTGGTTTTTTGGGCTTGGTAATGTACCGTCTTCCGATCCAATCCCATCCTCGTTAAAGTCCAAAATATGGGATATGATCCCCACTGCCAAATGGTACTACATGTATGTACTAACTGCAGGGTAAAGAATTGAATTGAATGTAGATACAATTTCTAAAACACAAAATAGAACCCTGGCAATGATGAAACTAGATGATCAGATTACAGTACCAAGTAATGTTTAGCACGGAGTTCAATGTGGCACACATTTTGACATTTTGGCGATTCTGGCAAATATCAAGAGTTCCATTTGAAAAGCAGGAAACTGTGTGTGCACGATAAAAGGCAGAGGATCCCCATGAGAAGTTCAATTGGTTAAATTGAATGAAATGATGCAATGAGTTAACGATTCCAACTATTTATTTAAACTGAAGCTGAGCAAACGCTTACAATTTGATCCCAGAAGATTGGTTGTAAAAAGCTCACAAAAAACATGTTTCCCATTTTCACATTTCTCTTTTTTTTGGCATACATGGGTATAGATGAAACGCAGCATAATGTCCAGTTGTATCAATCTCATGTAAAATTCAATTGATGAACTTAATGATAATTTCAAAATAAACTGAAGCCAGATAAAACCTAAACATACCAAACCACTTCATTTAAATTCATTGAATTAAAAAATATATAGCGAAATATAGATGCATTTGGTTGAATGGGAATGAAAATGCTTGCGTAGTGGTCCAATGATATAAAATACTGTCTAACAACACCCATCAGTTTTTAAGCCACCTAGATGTAATTCTTCAGGCATTCTGGCCTGCAGAACACTTTGGGTAACTTTGCCACGAATTTTGAGCCAACCAAGCTATTGCCGCAGTAGCCACAGTGAAAACACTCGGGCGTGACATGGTAGTTGTAGTTCTCGTACATGATCCTCGGCTCCTGAGAAGCGATTTTCCTTTGGCAGGTACAGCACATCTGTAAATAAGGAAGAACCAATAATGTTTTATTTACAAGAGTCAAGATTGTCAATTGACTTGTGTCAAACTGTGCGGTTGTTCTTGAAAATTGTGGCAGTCTCATTTATGCAAGGACCAACTTGAAAGTCTTTTTAAAAAAACTGTCTTCTCAGAGGCATTGTAGTGTGTTATCAGTTTGACTATGCTCATGCATATTGGAGGACCCAAATATTCCCGGAATTGAACAAGCACGTATGAAACAGTTGGAATATGGCCATTCGCAGCTAGGTTCTCTATATAATATCCTTTGTGAATCAGTGTTTTAAGATAGTCATAATCTTGAGTGCACGTATTCTTGAGATCTGTGCGTTTTTGCACTGCCCAGCATTTTTTTTGCAGCAAACACAGAAAGAACATTTGAAGACAGCAAGGCACAATGCCCATAAGGTGCAACAAACCGTGGTCGCACATTTGCATGAGACGTTTGCACTAAAGGAACGTTTTTCTGCTGCTAAAATATATCACCTAATGTTTATCGCACTTTTGTGCGATCAAACATGCCATTGTGTTGCATTTTGAATCATAAAAGACGGCAATCACTACAAGCATCGATGTTATGCCATGCAGCTTATAGATGTTTTTTTTTTCTGCGGTATTGCAGAATTTGACGCAAACTTTTTGCTCTATAAAAGGTAATCGTCAAACTAATCGTTGCAAAAACGTGCCGAACTCGTTCTGTACGCCTTGCCGATTCAAAAAGGACACGCTTGCAAAACTTGGCGGAAAGTGGCCACACTACATAAGGTTTGCATGCTATCTTTAAATTTCGTTAATTCACAAAATAATTCTGATATTTGAATTGGCAGGCTTTTAGAAATTTAAGTGCACAGAAGTGGCAGGATACTTACGCTTCCAAAAAGATCGTCGTAGCATTCCAAGCAGTAAGGATTCTGGTCTTTGGGGACATACTGACTGCCAGCCAACACTTTGTCGCAAGCGTAGCAGCAAAAATGCTTCACGTGCCATGGATTACCCTCAGCTTTCGTGTAGGATTTGTTGAAAATCAGCTAAAATAGGATGAGAATGCGTTAATCAGACTTCCCATTGCTTTGCTTCATGAAAAAGGCATATTTGCCAGAATTACCTCATCACAGGCATTGCATCGAGGCAGGACTGAGTCTGCAAAGTGCCTGCCACAGTACAGTTTGGTGTCTTTGTAGTAATATATTAAGTCCTGTAGGATGTCGCTGCAGACACAGCATACAAAACATCTAGGGTGCCAACACTTGTTGCCACCGGCACGGGCGGCGAACACTGCCACATCTCCTTCAAACATTGGCTGACAGCATTTGAAACAGAACTGCCAAAGAATCGAAGAACAGACGTTTGCTCAAATTATAATGAAAGTCAACGAGAGCCAGAGGCGACTGATTGCGATCCACATTGAACTAGCTGGTGGCTTTGCTGCTTACCCATTGAGTCTGGGGGGTAGTCTCACGGACCACTCCCTGGCCGACAACGTTTTGCTTTAAGTTGACCACGAATTTGTCTAACCTGTCAGAAAAATACATGGTTAAACTAGTTTTAGACCCTGCAATACAATATTATATTCACTATGCAGCGTAAAGGTTACTCATTTGGCTTCGATCATTTTTGGCCGTTATCAAAACGGCCAAAAATGACTGGTACTGTTCTCTGATGATGTTATCACTTACATTTGTGTCTCCACTGGTGTCAAGTTGTCGCACAAGGCTGCATCTATGTCATGCTCTGGAATCTGCCGCTCCAGTAGCCTTTTCCTATAGCTGGCACCATCAGTGCCTCTCAGAGGGCGCATCTCCAGAGGAAGAGCCTCAATGTACTTTTGAGCCTGAAATGAGATCACGCGCATTTTCAAGAAATCTGTTATACTTTTCTAAAGGAACTTCAGCTATAACAATAGTTTTTTGGTTTGAACATTTCTGTAATGAGACTGAATGAGTTACCACAGCAGTGGACACTCCTGGTGGAAACCACTCATATCGCTTCTCTGCCTCTGCCGAATGCGACTGCCCCTTGGCATTGTAGGTGGCCTTGGGTGGAGGATCGTCGAACAGTCGTCCCACGCGACGTAGACCGGGATCTTCTTCGTCTTTCACGTCGTGGTCCTCCTTGGCACAGCGGCAGTTTCGGCAGACTTTCCTGTTTGAACACAATTTTGAATTTCAAAAGCAAGCCATTATCTTTTGTGGTGAGAATTTTCATCCTCGTCAATTGCTTTTTGCAGTTCTTAGGAAAGTATGTTGTCTTTTGGACCAACATTACAGAATGAACTGACACAGGTATGACATTTCCAAAAACCAAGAAAGACCACCTTATCTCTGGAAGACAGGTGGTCATTTTCAACATTACCTCCAATAATGCAGTGAAAGTCCAGGACACTTGTCGCCACATTTCAGGCACGGCGCTCCTTGTCCATGGTCGTGTGCCAACGTGGGCTGTCAAAGAAATTATAACAGGAAACGATTATATACATGTAAGTGTATATCATTGATAGAACAGATATTTCCTAAGAACATATAAAGGAGGACGTTATACTGTTTGCTCATTCACACAAAATTCCAACCGCCAATTATGGTATTTTCAAAGATTCAAAAAAACTCCAATAGACACCCGATGATGAGAGATCGGATTAATCTGGTCATTTTAAGTAACATTGATAAAACATGCTAGTGATGTAGCAATGATTTATTTCTAATTCAAAAAACGTTAAACATTTTGCGAGAAACAATGTATTTTTTTTCCTAAAAATAGCAATTTTCCCCAAAAAAGTAACGGTTTCATTTATTTACAACTTTTGTCATAAATGTTACAACTTTTTCATAACACAATTTTTTTTCCATAACCGGTTAATTTTTCCCTAATACAGTAACCGCAACATATATTTTTTTTAGAAAAAAAAGTGAAAATTTTCTAAAAAAAAACACTAATTTAACTGCAGAAATATTTACAGTATTATTGCATTTTTTTCTAAAAAAGCTAAAAAAGAAATAAAATAATATTGAAAAGCTGTAGTTAACCCATCCAAATTCGGAATAATATTCAGGTCAAGTCCCAAGGTCATATTTAAGTCTTTCTTCTGGTTTCATGATTTGTTTACTGAATATGACGTCATCAAAACTGCATTTGACTAATTCCTACTGCGCGCTAATAATATTAATATTTTTTTTATAATATTTGTTAGGGATTTGTGCGTCAGAACATATCTCTCTGGACAAATGCAGTTTTTGGAATTATTTGCTCTCGTACTGCAATGTACAGTATACATGCACAGTAGTACATGTATGTCTGTTGAGGTAAATTACTGTGCCTTTATTCGCAGGTCTTCGAAATATTGGCAGTCATGATGTCATGGATGCCACGTGTGCAAAATTCAACAAAGGTTATTGCTGATGCAGTGATGCATACCTTTTGCATACGTCACACGTGACATACTAGTACATCATGGATATACTGTACATGTATACCCGAGTGCATAGTGGTACTCAGACAGAAGCTTTATGAATGGCACTTTTAGAAGTCTTGAAGTCACGTGTGCGAAAAGAATACATTACAGTACATGTAATTGGTTCATAAACTGCGATAACCATGTAATTCGTAAGTCCCACAGTGGTAAGGCCTTTGTCTGAGAACTAGTGATGCCCATCCTAAAAATTGTAGTTTTGGGTTTCACAAAACTTTTGAAAATGCATAAAATTCGATATACATGTGTACTGTAGCTCGTTATTCCAGTTCAAAGGTTTTGATTTTTCGAAATTTCTAGATCGAGGCAGTTTTTACGCTACGTGCATGAGCAGTACTTGCTGTGTTTTTGTTATCGATACTTATATCGATCTTTATATGGTACGAGGATGGCCTTGGTGTTACTTTCACGAAGGTCTATGAACAACGTAATGCAGGCTTGTTTGGCGGGAATGTGTCTGAACAAACAGAACATATCTGAACATGGTAACAAGGGCCATGGTCATCAAGGCCAGCCATTTTGCGATTTGATTCCAATCATTTCATTCTCCTTGTTCCCGTCTTTCTATAGATACTATTTAGTGCAATTAGCAAGTGAAATGGATACATTGAAGCTTAATTAGTGAATTTGTTCATTAGGCAGCCATCAATCAACTGCGCCATGGTTGTTTTATAAATGGTTCTACATGTACAAAGGTATTTATAATGCTGTTTTTTACAAAGAATTTTTCAATGCCAAGAATTTACACAAATTAGTATTCACATTGAGTACATTGACCCAATTGACGTCGATCATAGTGTACATGTAAAAGCCACATGTGATCTATTGTAGATTGTACTTTTAAGTTTGGAATTATAGTATAACAGTTTCAAAATTAAAGATACACTTGGCAAAAAAAGTATGTGAACACTCTCCTATACTGGTTGTTAGGTTGTTAGATTTGTTCTGGAAAATCCAAAAAGATTTTCATATTTTTGCCATTCAAAATTTGCCATTATATATGTTTGGCAAACCAATTGCGTCAGCATCAGGGAAGGTTGGAACACTACAAACCACATGTATCATACTTATTCCAAATTTCCGTCTCCTCTGTATTTCATACAGCCCCAAAACCATTCCACTGCCACCCTTATGCTAAAATCTATGGAGGATATTTTGTGAGTTACAAATCAGCCATGGTCCTTTTATGTCTGGACAATTTAGAATACTTCTCATAGTTTATTGTGTCCCAATCTTTTTGGATTTTTCAGAGCAAATCTAACAATCAGTAGTTTTTTCCTCACAGATAGTTACATGGATATTGCTTGTTCCGAGTTTGTTTATGACTTTTCCAGTCTCTTCTTTGTTTATCTGAGATTTTATATACTGCCATACATGATATTTTCAATTCATTTGCTATCTCTCGATATTAAATTACCACTAAAATTCATTTGAATAACTATTTTCTCATTGCAAACCAGAACTTATTTAGTTTAGGCCATTATGAACTAAATTTTCTACAGAACTTACCAATTTGATGATAAACTATAGTTAGTTTTTATATCCAGAAATTAAATCAGAATTTATTAGTTAAAAAATAGGCAAATGACCAGAAATTAGCAAATTCGAGAGTGTTTCCATACTTTTTTTGCCATGGAATTTTTGTTTTTATTAATTCAAAATTAACTTATTTTTAAAAACTTCTGGTTGTTGTTACATAATCCATGTATACTGTAAGTGTTAATGTAAATGTACTTTGAAAGATCTCCACCATTTTTTTCCCCGAAAACACCAATTCTCATACTGTTTCCATATTTTTTTGCCAAGAGTAAATACTGTACATGTACACTTGTAAATGAAGAAACATGAAGCATGAAGCCGGCCATCGGGGAAAGTTATATCTGGAAACTTAGCAATTTTAGGCGTGTCCGAAAAGTCAAGCGCATATTTCTGAGCATTTTACTAACCATGGCTTTTAAAAAGGAACATTTCAAACTGAAAGTAATTAGACTTCATTTATGTTTTTATAATTGACAAATTAAAACATTTTATTTCTCGTAATTCCAGATATAACTTTCCTCGTGTGCGACAGCCTTAAGACATTCGTCGAATTTTTGAAATCTTTAGGTGTCTTCAATTTATTCAATTGGATCCCAAAATTGTTTTAATTTTTACAGAAAAGTAAACCGACACCGTTTACATATGGAACTTGAAGAGGTGTACATGTACACAGCATCCCTTTCTGATTCCATAATCGAGAATCTTATCGTATATCAACTTAATTACTTTAGAAAATATCGTAGAACGTATATTTTTTTTCTAAATTATTTCTGCATAACAAATTTTAACTTCCTTCAAAACCTTACAAAATGAAAAACCACCACAATTCTTGCCTAAGGTTAAGGGTGTAGGTACGGAGTTTCAAATGTCCTAAAAAAATATCCCACAAAATGGTACATTATTAGTGAATGACGTCATCATTGTAAACAATGACGTCATTTATTAACAATTCCGATGACTATATAAATCATTAAAATTCAACGATGACGTCATTTTTTAAATTCTGGCGTTGACATCTATTTTAAATTCTGATGACATATTTTAAATTCCGATGACGACATTCAGTAAATTCTGATGACGTCATTCGTACAATTTTGATGAAGGCTTCGTCATCAGAATTTTAATAAATAACGTCCTCATTTACTAAGCAGCCTCATCAGACATAGCCCTGAAAAAATTACAGGATAACACAGTTATGCTCCAGTAGTCCAGTGTTTTTTTTTCCAAGAAAAAAGCCGCCATCTTGAAACACCTCTTCCCGCCTGTCACCCTGGTCGCGTAAGCATCTTTTTAACCGAAGAGCTAATCACCTAAAATATAAGAAATAGGAGAGCAGTAATTCCGAGATAATTTCCGATATTTTCACTCCGCTCCAAACGATTTAAAGTTGAACAGCAAAGCTACAATATACATGTAAGTGTGAGGGAAAACTTCCAAGATGGACGACTTAATTCTTAAGAAATCGATTGTTTCGCGGACTCCTTCAAAGGACAACCGGATATTCAACGGCGCTAAACAATAAAGATATTCACAAGATGGGACCGTTTATTGCGCTTATACCGCCGGTACGGTAATTGTTTCGGAGATATAAATCGAGCCAATATCAATTTAAACAAAATCCATTATCTAGCGATGAAATTTCCCAGGAGGCGCGCAATAATTTCACCAGCTGGTGGAACGCCGCGTTTTCCGGAGGCCTCGAATTTCATATGCTAAATAAAATTATGCCTGTTAGTTTATTACATTACCATTATAATTATTTTTGCGTTATTGATCGCAACTTTACAACTTGGACTTTATGATTAAGATCGGAACGGGGAAGAATTTATCGCCGCGCGAAGCCTATAGAGCTGGCGAATGCCGAAAACGCTGCAATTACGAAGGCAACGTGTTTTTCATCGCATGCCATAGTTGCGTGACTCAACCGATCTTGAGTTTGATAACTGTATCGAGAAAGCGATCAAGTTTCTATGTCGGAAGGAACATGCATTACTTCTGAACTTCTTTAACCAAGCTAATTATCGACGCTTCAAACGGTCACCTTGACTATTCCCTCAAGATTCCCATGATTCTACCCCCAACGACTCGGTTCTTCCAATTACCCTCAAAGACTCGGTTCTTCCAACCCCCAAAGACTCGGTTCTGCCAACCACCAAAGACTCGGTTCTTCCAATCTCCAAAGACTCGGTTCTTCCAACCCCCCCAGCTCTTTCACCCCACCCCCTAACCACCTAGGTCTTCCAACCCCAACCACCCAGCTCTTCCACCGACCCAGCACTTCTAACTCCATCGACCCACCTCTTCCACCCCAACCACCCAGCTCTTCCACCGACCCAGCACTTCCACCGACCCAGCACTTCCACCGACCCAGCACTTCTAACTCCATCGACCCACCTCTTCTACCCCCAACCACCAAGCTCTCCCAACCTCAAGACCAATTTCTTGTACTCCCATCGACGCACCTCTTCCAACTCCAAACACCTAGGTCTTCCAACTCCAACCACCCGGCTCTACCACCCCAACCACCCAGCTCTTCCACCACCAACGACCCAGCACTTCTACCTCCATCGACCTACCCCAAGACCAATTTCTTGTACTCCCATCGACGCACCTCTTGTAACCCCAACCACCTACCTTTACTACTTAAAAATAAAAATGCAATATAAAATATCTTTCGGGAAGTGATGCTTAACGAAACATCATGTGTGCATTCAGAATAAGCAAATTAGTCACCGAAATGGGTCGCGATTTAAATAATTCAATAGGGGGTGAGGTAGTATCCCCTTTACGAAAATCGTCTACGAATTTAAAGAAGGTGATAGTGTTCGCTCTGTAAAACATGCTAAATAACTCTCAAAGTGGATCGGAAGCATGGCTCGAAGCTAAATAAAATGGTAAAGAACATCATTCTCCTCCTCCTCCTGCTCCCACTTCCCTTCCCATCTCATAACGCTCGATATACACGTTCAAGAATTAAATGAAGTGTAGGGGCCACGTTCACCCTCATCATTTGAAAATCTCATTAATTTGTGGAAAATTGGCAGTTATGAGAGGATACGGGGCATACACTTCGGCGTGGATGTACGAGTAATTCCATTGGTTTTTTAAGTGTTTAGAAAAAACATCCGCAGGAAGCAAAGCCCTTTCGTATTGAAAACCATAGAAATTTGGAAATTGCTGCAGCAAGGGCGAGTCAATTGATCGAGTACGTTAAAATTTAGTAAATATGTTGAAATTCAACGTTTTTGACAGGTTAAGATGTGGACAAACAAACTAATGACAAATGTGGTGGAAATAGAACGTGTTAAAATAACATATCATTAGGCTTTAATATAACATTTGTCAAATCTATTCAAACCAGTTTTATTTTAATTTTCGTTTATAAATGCCCTCCTTTTTAAGAACTTAGGTATCTCACATAGTGCACATTCTTCACGCCGTTTCCCTTCTAGGAACGGGAAAATTACCAAAATTTGTTAATGAATTTCGCAAATTTCAAGTTGGTAATAATGTCCGAAAAGTCAAGAGCGTATTTCTGAGCATTTTACTAACCATGGCTTTTAAAAATAAAAATTCCAACTGAAAGTAATTGGACGTCATTTATGTTTTTATAATTGACAGATTAAAACATTTCATTTCTCGTAATTCACATTTTAAAAAACAGAACTTTTTTAACATGCCATATTTCCAGATATAACTTTCTTCGTGAGTGAAGGCAGGAACACACCGAGGTAACTTAAACGAAACTTGGTTTCCGGAACTGGAAACTCAGATAACGTAATAACGATAAAGAACTTTCGGGATATACCGTAAATTGCCTCGTGTGTGCATGTCGGCCTTAAGAATAGGATCATTTTGTTTATCCTGGAAATGCATGTGGCAATTTATTGGGGAAGGTAATTTCTCCCATCACACGGGGAAATATCAAGCAATAATTTTTCTAGAAAAAAAGTTTCGGGATATAATTTGCCTCGTGTGTGTCGGCCTTAAGAATAGTATTATTTTCTATTCTGGAAATATATCTTGCAACTTATTGGCGAACGATATTTTCCCCAACACACGGGAAAATATCAAGCAATAATATATCTGGAAAGAAGTTTCGTGATATAATTTGCCTCGAGTGTGTCGGCTTTAAAAATAGTACCATTTTCTATTCTGGAAATATACCTGGCAATTTATTTGCGACGGAATTTTTTCCGAACACACGGGGCATGGGGTCTAATTGACATTTTACGACTTAAATTTCGAGCCCGACGTTCCAAAATCCTCCATCAATGTTTCATCTAGATAGGGCATCGCTTCCTTCCTGTTTGATTGTTCAGTCGAGGGATCGATGACGCCATGGACTGGATTGACGTCAATCTTTCGGCAGTTAGCCATCCATAACTCGCCAGCAAATGCCGTTACAATCTCTTAACCCATTTCGTGCGTGCAATAAGAACAAATAGATGCTAAATGGAAGAAAGAAGGAGAATAAAGCGCCGTAGCGTCCGTGCTACGGAGAATTGAGTTTAGTAGGCGTAGGAAAAAAGAAGTACATTTTTTGACTTAATTCGAGGGAACTTAATGGCCGTGGATTTTCAGCTTGAAATTCAGCCAAAAGCCTTTTACTGTTGAACTCTGGCAAATCTTCAAAACGAAACAAAAATTGCCACGCATTTACCCCCAGATCGAACGCGCATCTTGAAATACGACCCTTTATTCAGATTCGTTGCTATCCGAATCTGTAACTAAATTTGTTTCTTTTCTATTCTCGTCATATTTCTTTTTTTCTTTCTTTTTTTCAATCGCTTCCTTTAGAATTTGTTCCTATAAATCGTTTCCTTCAGTTTCTCGCCTTAAAATGGTTTCTTTTTCAGATTCTTCCTTTAAAATGGTTTCTGTCTGATTCTTCTCATAAAATGTTTTCTGTGGTTCTTCTCATATAATGGTTTCTGTCTGATTCTTCTCTTAAAATCGTTTCCTTTTATTTCTCCCCTAGAATTAATTTTTTCTCTAAAATTGATTCATTTCAAATTCTTTCTAATGCAATGATTCTTTCTCAAGCAATTATTCTTTGAGATTCTTTCTCAAGCAATTATTCTTTGAGATTCTTTCTCAAGCCATTATTCTTTGAGATTCTTTCTCAAGCAATTATTCTTTGAGATTCTTTCTCAAGCAATGAATCTTTGAGATTCTTTTCTCAAGTAAAGATTCTTTGAGATTCTTTCTCAAGCAATGGTTCTTTCATATTCTTTCCCAAGCAATGGTTCTTTCAGATTCTTTTCAGTCAATGATTCTTTCAGATTCTTTCTCAAGTAAAGATTCTCTCGTATTATTGTTTTCTTAAATTGATTCTTTAAGATTCCTTCTCAACAAATGATTACTCAAGATTCGTTCTCTAGAAATGATTATCTTGGATTCTTTTTCTAGAATTGATTCTTTCAGATTCATTCTCTAGAACAGATTCTTTCAGATTCTTACTCAACATTATTTCATAGAATTTATTCTCATATTATTTCGCTTCAAATAATTCTCTCATATTAATTCTCTTCAAGAGATTCGACTCTCATATTAATTCTTTTGGATTGATTCTATTAAGGTTCTTTTTCTAGAATTGATTCTCTCAGAATCTTTTTCAAGAATTGATTCCTTGGATTCTATCTCCACAATTGATTCTCTCAGATCAATTCTGTAGAATTCATTCTCTCATTTTAAGTTTCTTCCTGTAGAATTTATTCTCTCATATTGTTCCTGTAGAATTCATTCTATCTGATTATAAACTTCCTTTAGAATTGATCCTTTCAAATAAGCTTCGTCAGAAATTCTCTCAACTTCATTCCATTGAATAGATCGATTCGTACAGATTTTCCAAAAAAGTGGCATACTTGAATATTTTATTTTACAAAATGACGTCATCTTTAACAAATGACGTATTTTCCATTAAGATTGGTCATGCTTTACAATTTGAATATGGAATTAACGTAACGATTAGCAGGATTACGCTTTATGATTTGTAAATGGAAATGACGTCATTTTGTTCATTTCTGGGACATTTTCCCCTAAGAGCCTCTTCTCCGTTAAACTTTGCCAAATGACGGAAACTGCTTTTTGAACAGCAAGTTTGATGTCACGACTTCCAACAGAGCTTCCTGGTTTCCCCCCGCTCCAGCAACGCCGCTCGCCCCTGCGCGCGTGGCCAGAGCTGGCGCCGGAAGCGGGGGCCAGCGCCACATCCGGTCCACCGTCTTTCGCGTCTCATTTCGCCACTTCTGCGTCGATTTCGACGGGACTTTCGTTGTTGCGCTTTTTCCAGCGTTTTCCTTTCTTTTCTCGGAAGTGAAAGAAAAGTTTTTTGCGGAAACGTTCTTCCGCGAGCGCAAAAACCGCGGGAAGCGCGGCGGGAGTCGACGATAGGCGACGAGGATAATGGACTGGAACAAATAAGCGGAGTCGGAGGGAGTTAGAGCCCATCAACGGAGAGCGATGCTGATTTTTATTTGGGGGAAGAGAAAATATAGGAAATCAATAGGCGGTCATGCATTTGGGGGAGAAAACGGGCATTCCGAAGCAAAGCACGTCGAGCGCCCGACGCCCATTCTCCACTCATTTGATTATAAGCGGCACCCTAAATCATGATTATGCCATTAAATGGTGCATATATGGACTCGAGCTTCGCTCATAGACCCGAAAGGAGTCCGCGCTTCGCTGCAGTTTCATCCCACCAGGTGGCGCGGAACTCGCGGAAGCAGCCTGCGCACGTGTCATTCCGGAAGTAATGAAAGCGCCCTCTACTTCTGGCCTCAGCAAGAAATAATCCGCTTCAGTTCGACAAGCTCCCAGCAGGTGGCCTGGAGCTCAAAGGGCGAGGCTTTGCGAGAATCATGTTCAAACGTCAACCAAAAAGGATGGACATCTTGGAAGATTATGTACGTGTTTTCAGGACACGTTTCTGCTTCTTTTGACCAGCGATACGTCACACAATATCATCAAACGTTGCTTTGAAGGAGATGTTTGAACAATGAATTTCCACAGTTTGAACATATCTTGGACGCGAATGTCTGGGGCTATAGTAGAAATACTCGTTTGAGGCGTTTGTTTCTTGAGTAACGGACATTTCAGAATGTCATTGCAAGGACACAAAGACTCGATACAAATATCTACCACGTTTGCAGAAAATTGACAAGTTGGAAATTTTGCAAATTATATATTAATATTAGCCAATTATTTTCCGTTTCAGTTGTGTCCGGCTATCGCCAACTTCCTCCATTCCATGTGATGGTCATGAAGTTTACCGGTGAAGGTTTGACGGGGTAGTTCACCATTGCTTTCCCCAACCCTTTCCATTTACCCGTGCAGCCGTGCTTTTGGAACAGCAACAATAGCGAAATATTTCACTACACGTGGTTGGGAAAAACCTAAACAAGGAAGAGGGCGGGATGAGAAAGGAATACGGTCATGGCCGATTTAATATACATATAGGAACTATTCCCGCATTCGCTTGGTTGATTGTGGAAACCATGAAAAACCACAATCAGGATGGCCGACCTGGCAATCGAACCTGGGTCTACTGTACCGAATGCAAGTCGAGAATGTTAACTACTCAGCCACCTTGCTCGTTACAAATTATATTTGATATTAACTCATTTTTGACTAGGGTGGTGCTATCATGTGCTACTGTATCAACTGACTCTACTGACTTGGCCAAACTGATCAAGCTCCCCCAACACGACGTGGTCAAACTGACAATGCTACCACACCATGACTTGGTCAAATTGACCATGCTACCCCATCACGACTTGCGAAACTGACCATGCTCCGCCAACGACATGGCCAAACTGTTCCTGCTTCCCCCAACAGCTTGGCCAAACTGACAATGCTCCTACAACGACTTGGCCAAACTGACCATGCTCCCCTAACCGCTTGGAAAAACTGACCATGCTCCCCTAACCGCTTGGAAAAACTGACAATGCTCCTCCAACGACTTGGCCAATTAAACTGACCATGCATTTCCAAATCGACTTGGCCAATTAAACTGACCATGCTTTCCCAAATCGACTTGGCCAAACTGACAATGCTTCCCCAAATCGACTTGACCAAACTGATCATGCTCCCCCAAATCGACTTGACCAAACTGACCATGCTCCCCAAATCGACATGGGCAAACTGACCAAGCTCTCCCAAATCGACTTGACCAAACTGACCATACTCCACCAAATCGACCGTGCTCCCCCAAATCGACCTGGTCAAACTGATCATGCTCCCACAGCACGACCAAAACGATCATTCTCCTCAACGACTTTGTCAAATAGAACATGTTCCTCCAACAACTGATACATGCACTGTATATCCAAACTGACCCCTTATACACAAAAATACTTAAAAAACCAACTAACCTCGATTAAACACTAATCACAGGTTTGTAACAGACTTTGGAGTTGAAGCCCTAAATCTGTCATCCTATCCTATCCTCTTGAAAAGTACCCCTTAAGCCAAGTTTTCGTTTCTCCACCAACCCATACCCGGTTTTAAACACAAGCGGCCTTGCTCACGTCCACAACCAATAGCACGAGTGCCACAGTCAAGTGACCATAGAACGCGCGCTAAAACTTTGAAAATTATAAAATCTTGGAACTTTTTCGGTTCATTTCAGAACATCCACGATGTTTCCATGGTCTTCGATGGAACTTCTGATGGACAATGCTGGACATGCATTAAGCAGCTCGACGAGCGCTGGTTGAAATTCCGTACCAGACCCTCCTCCCTCCCTAAAAAAATTGTCAAAAATAGGATTCCTACCTGCACAGTTTCCCTTCGGCGCAATGTCCCCTGATGTTGCGCCGGGCGTCGCACTGGGGGCCATACTGGCATTTGTCACCCTCAAAACCGGCGAAGCATCGGCAGGAGTAGGAAGAGTAGTTGGCATTGGCCAGGCACTCGCCGTTGAAGCTGCATCCGGCGGCGGTGCAGACGGTCACTTCCGGCCGATCGACGTCCACGATCTCGTAGGTGAAGTTGAAGCCATAGACGTCCAAGAGGGCGGGCAGGACCCTCAGGTTGGCGTTCATGAGGTCATGGACCACCATGCGCAGCACGAGGAACTCCTTGTAGGAGTCGATGACGGCATGAAGCTCGGGGCGCAGGGGGCCCAGGTCGTGGGCGTCCTGCGTGTGCCAGCTGGGGAAGTGGAGGTACTCCTTGGCGCTGAGGCCCTCGCGCAGGTAGAACTGTGTCAAGTAAACCCAGATGCGCTTGTTGGCCGGGGCCTGAATGACCCAGCGGCAGGCCACGGGCACCGCGAAAGGGCCCGGGAAGTTGGGCGAGTGGAAGTGGCCGCGCGGCGCCGTCAGCGTGCCGCCGCACTCAGGGGCCCAGGGCCCGGGGTGTAAGGGCGCGACGCCGGTGGCCAGCAGAAGGCCGAGCCAGAAGGGCCACATGGCGGGTGGCAGGGTCACAGCGCGGGGCCGGGTTCCATGACGGGAGGGCGAGCGCGTAATCCACGCGGGGCGTCGCGCGGGCCGAGCGACTGCGAATGCGAATGCGGCGGTGGAACGACGGCGATCGATGCGGCGACGGCGGCGGAGGCGCGCTCTGGTGGCGGCGCTGCTGCTGCTGCTGATGGTGATGAGCCTGAAACGAGAAAAATTGACGTTAGGCGGCGGATAACGGGAGGAGACGCGCACAGAGTGGAAAAGTGTTTGGTAAAAAACGCGGAACTGCAGTGAGGGCGCTTGTTATACAGCCGAACCTGGTTAAGACGAAACCTCGTTAGGACGAACCTCGTCAAGACGAATCTCAAAGAACGTCAAAATTTGTTCGTTTAATCCGTAGTTCGTTTTATTGGAAATCGCATGAAACATGATTTCAACAAAAAAGAACTAAACGCCCGTCGAAGTTTGGATGAAATCCTACCCCACGTGTATATTAATGGGAAAATGCTGCAACTTTTATCGGGGAATTCTCCGTTATGAAGTGCCGTTTTTCATACTGACTTAAAGTTCGATTTAAATTAATATTATGCGAATTCTCGGGAACTCAAAATTTATTCGTTTTAGTCAACAATTTGTAATATTCGAATTCGGAGTTCGTCTTCAACGAAGGCTAAAGGGAAACTGGAAATATTTTGATTTATTTTGGTGCCATCTTTTGGATTGTTGTATATTTTGCTACTGCAATTTTTTTTAAAACTGTTCATTTATAAATATAATAAGACTTGTAACAGGGCAGTTTAGGAATGTTTTCATGTACTCAACTTAATCCTTATCCTTAATCTGAATCAATAAACATGCATTTCATTTATTACGGCAGGCTCCCGATTGTCCGGGGTAGGTTTAACCAAATTGCGGATTATGTGGGGAACTTCATTTACAGAGTTCCACAGATTATAAGCAATCTACGGCATTATTATTTTCATTATCAATATTATTAAAATGATAATACCAAAGCAATGTTGGAAACAAGTGTGAAATTATAAAATTGATTGTGTATCCAATTTAAAACAAGTAATTAATTTAATTTAATTGATTTTGAAAAGTCCTTAAACCTAAAACGATACAACTGTTCATAAAGCTGTTTATAATTTGTACAGGTAAATAATTTGTAACAACATTAATTTTAAGAAATGTAAAGATTTTAAGTTTATTTTAAACAAAAAAATTGAAAACAAAAAAGATTGAAAGACTGCAGTCATTTGTTGACATAAATTGTTATTTAAAGACCGTCACACACGAATCAATTTGTTGCCATATGTCTGGAAATTTAAGTGATGTTTTAAACGTCATATTTTATTGTTTACAAGGTATGAGAAATCATATGTTATAATTTTTTAATTTTTTTAAATTCATGGTTATATAACATGCTCAGAAATATGAGCTTAACTTTACTTACACGCCCAAACTTTCCCAGGAACAACTGGCAACATATTAGCAACAGAAAGTTGCTCTGATTCTCCAGGGTGGGCGTTGCTTAACACTCATATGGAATCTATTTTCAATTATTTCTTATATCTGTACGTGTGTCTTGAAGAATTTCAAATTGTACCATATTAAAAGGTCCCATTAAAACCAAGCTGAATCAAATACGTAACTGTACATAGTTATAGCAAAACTTGCATGAGAATGGCACTGTTTGTATCATTTCGTTGAGAGGATCGCATCGTACAGTATGTTGATCGTCTTTTTAAGAGCAGCACAAACATTTACCCGAGGATTTAAGAGGATAATAAACCGTAAAGGCCAGTAAAAGATTGAAATTAACTCTTGACATAAATATAGTAATGCGTATGCATGTCGGTGAGAATTTTCAATTAAAGGAGTTTATTATAAAGAAATCAGAAAATTTATTTTCTAATTAATAAAACAATTATATAAAATCAGGAATTGTAGCCCAACCTCGTTAAGACGAATTTCAAGAAACGTCAAAATGTGTTCGTTGAAACCGTAGTTCGTATTATCAGAAGTCAAACAAAACATGAGTCCAACAGTAATATCGTTTTATGTACAGACATAGGGTGGGAGCACATTGAGACTTTTAAATTTCTTTTTGTCGTGGACTTATCCATCATAACGAACCATTTTTTCCCAATATTATCCAAAGTTCGTTTTAACGTCACAAAGAGCGAATGCTAGCGAACTTAAAAATTCATTCGTTTTAGCCTACAATTTGTAATTTCATTTCAGAATTTGACGAATTCTGAAATGAAATAAATTAACATAAATTAAGGTTAAAAACTTTTTAAATTTGTCCTTAAAATCTGTTATAAATGATACAAATTTGTCCACGGAAACTATTGAACTCGGAAATTGGTGAAAATGTTGCAGCAAATTTATACTGGGAAAAACTTTTCAATTTTGCAACATGGGCCTTGTGATTAAACACTTGAAAACATTAATGTAGGATACTGACAACATTAATACGTTGAATTTCCCTGACTTCTATAGACATTTTCAAATTTGCTGACTTTTCCAGGTCTGGGAGAACCCTGAATAAACAGTTTTGGACACATCAAAATTAGATGCTTTTCAACTAGCGTGCAATAGCATGATAATTTCTTCCTTAACCAAATTTCAAAAAATACGACTAACTAAATTCCTGCTAAATTCTAAACTTTTCCATGGCAAACAAAACATTTTTTGGATTAATACATGTAAATCCAGAATCATTCTTACATTATATTGAGGTATTAAGCTTACGAAACATGCATACGTGGATCGAAGTTGGCAGTTTTTATCCAGTCTTAAACCCTGGATTTTCTATCAAGACTTCAGGAAAAAAAAAAAAACAACTCACGGGTGAGATAATTATGCTCTAGAATAGGATTTGGCATAAAAACTACTAAAATCCTCCAACAAATTTTAAATAAACTTGGACGTGACAAAAGGCGGCGATTTGCGATGATTGCGTTATGCTAATTAGCGCGTGACTCTAATGCAAATTGCAGGCGGCTAATTAACATTCTGCGACTGCGTTTTCATTGCGCAAAAAGGAAAGGGGATGAGAGGGGGGAGCGTAACAAATTTCGTATAAGATTAAAAATGTGTAATTTCATTTTTAAATCTAATAAAAAATATTAATTAAATCTGTCGTTTTACTTTTACGCGGGATTAACGTCCTGACATTTATCATCCACGCTGATTTAACTTGCAGAAATTTTAATGTCGTCCTTGAGCCCGACAAGATGTGTAATACAGTGCACTTCAAGCTTTTTGTTAGATCTACATTAAATCTCTTTGAAGATTTTTTTGCCTTTTATGAATTAGTAAAGCTTGTCTACACTCGCTTTAAATCCTTTGAATCCTTATTCGAAAGTAAAAAAGTGCCTTTGTACTACATCTTAGCAATGTTTCGAGATCGACAGTATGCCAGATTGACTATCACAATTCTAATAGGTTTTCTAAACAAAATACTTTAGAATTTTTAACTTGTTTTTATGGCAATTCATTCGATCGATTCGTTCGATCGAAAAAAGCTTTGAAAATTCATTTTCTGAAAATGCATTTCGGAAAACATATACATTTTTAGCTTTTAAAATTAATTTAAAAAATATTCAAAACATGTATACAATTGTAGATTAACAGTAGAGTTATTTCCAAATATCGTGCGTACATGTATGCATTTTAAAAAATTTATTTTTAAAAAAGACAAAATACATAATTTTGTTTCTAACAAGTGTTGGGATCCATCACTAAGATCGATCCCCCCTGCCAAATGGTACTAATCTACTGACTGCAGGGTAAAGAATTGAATTGAATTGAACATGATATTTTTAATAACATTTAAAATTCATTTCCAACGTACTATACAAATGGATTTTTTTTTAATTCCACGCTCATCTTATGGTATACAGGGTGATTCATAAGTCCATCACCACCCTGTGTCATTTCAAAATTACTGCGGCAACTGCAATGTGAGGTTGTGAGTGGTATACCTTGTTAAGGGGACATTGTTTTATGTGATTTTCATTGACAATGATTTAGTCCTTCAAGGTCATTGCATTACCATCTTCTAAACCGTAATAGTTAGAGCAAAACGTTCAATTAGAAAGTTGTAGGGTATCGTGAAATTAGTTTAATGGGTGCCTTCGCGACATTCCAGTACCAATTTTAACGTTAAAAAAATTATTTTAGTTTTTGGCAAATTCGCTAACCTGCACAGCAGAAGTGTAATGCAGGAAGCTCGTACTAATACTTTCGGGGGCAGGGCCAATTCACAGATTAAGCGTTGAAACTGGGTGAATTACGAAATGGCAACATTTCCAATTACATTTATGTAAAGAACATCTTATAAGGTCAAAGTACTGCACTAATCAGAGTTTTTCGATTCGTTATTTACTCAGTTTCAATGATTAATCTGTGAATTAGCCCTTCCCCTGAATATGGAAGTACGAGTTTTCCCGCATTACACGTCTGCTTTGCTGGTTAGCAAACATCCGAAAAATAAAATGTTCTTTGGAACGTGAAAATTGGCACTGGAATGTCGCGAAGGCACCCATTAAACTAATTTCACGATGCCCTACAACTTTCTAACTGAATATTTTGCTCTAACTATTGCGGTTTAGAAGATAGTAACGCAATGACTTTTAAGGACTAAATCATTGTCAATGAAAATCACATAAAACAACATCCCCTTAACAAGGTATACCACTCACAACCTCACATTGCAGCAGCCGCAGTAATTTTGAAATGACACAGGGTGGTGATGGGCTTATGACTCACCCTGTATAATAATACATGTATTATACTTTAATGGTATGTACTGTATACAAACATGTACATTAAACAGAAGTGTCGCCGAGCTTCCCCCTACGCTGGGCTGGGGAAATGAATCCATAAACCCTGCTCCCAACCTTTCGGAGGTGAGACAGGTTAGGTGTCCGCCCCCACAGTACTTCGTAAGGGGATCTCATGGACAACATCCGCTGGGGCAGTCGATTCTTCAGGTAGGTAAACGTCCTGAGGAATTCTGCCCAAAAGCGTGGAGGCAGGCCTGAGTCAGCTACCATGACTCG
>JAQGAO010000373.1:0-36745 GCA_034697705.1 Ommatoiulus sabulosus | reverse complement strand
TAGCCCTTGTTCCCAACGTCATCGTTTCGTCGGCCACGTGGTCCAGTTTAAACTTTTCATTTTACTTTCGTTTTTTTCGCGTTTAGTTTAAACATTCAGTTTTCGTTATGCTTTCCTTTAAACTCGGTTTGTAAATAAGTGTAAATAAACCTCGTATATAATCTACGTAGTTTTCGCCTTCGTCCATTGTCAAAAACACTAAACATTGTTTGTTTAGAAAATATGACGTGTATTTAATTTATGGAAATGCAAAAGGCTAGGGTTTTTTTCGTTTTTTTTTTCGTTTTTTATGAAAAGAAAAATCCATTATGATTTGTTTTCATAATAATGAAGAGGTGATTCTGACAATAAGATATGTTTGCCGCATAGTGTCAATATTTATAAGCTTATTTGATAAATGGTTTTCCATATTTCGTAGTTTGGAAAGTGGCAAGTGTAAGGAGGAAAAAGAAAAAATAATTTTTAGAAAGAATAGGATTTATTTTGTAAAACAAATTTTTATTTTAGATTGTTTTACAAATATAGTTTTAACAAAAAGCATGTCATGTTGCTTGACCTACCTCATTCAAGAAGCACGAAAACAGGGTGCCCCCAGACCTGGAAAATCTGGAAAAGTCAGGGAACTTGAAAATGTCTGGACAAGTCAGGGATGAATGGCTTATTTTGAAAAAGTCAGGGAAATTTGCAAAATTCTCCACGTTTTCCGAGGACAAATTTGTAAAATTCTCCGCGTTTTTTGAGTACAAATTTGCAACATTTTCCACGTTTTCTGAGTACAAATTTGCAAAAAGTTCCATGTTTTCCGAGTACGAATTTGCAAAAATTTCCACGTTTTACGAGTAGAAATTTGTCCACGTTTTCCGAGTACAAATTTGCAAAATTCTCCACGTTTTCCGAGTACAAATTTTCAAAAACTTCCACGTTTTCAGAGTACAAATTTGCAAAAATGTCCACGTTTTACGTGTACAAAATTGAAAAATTTCCCACGTTTTCCGAGGACAAATTTGCAAAATTCTTTACGTTTTCCGAGGTCAAAATTGAAAAATTTCCCACGTTTTCAGAGGACAAATTTGCTAAATTCTCCACATTTTCCGAGTACATATTTTTTGTAAATTGTCATTAGTAAATTTTGCAAAATATGTAAATTTTTTACATTGTCATTGGTCAGGGAAATGCTTTTAAAACCTGGAAAAGTCAGGGAAGTTAAAAATGAAATTTCTGGGGGAACCCTGGAAAAATACACCGTTTGTACCCCTATTCCTCATTTCAGTTTCCTCCTACTTGTGATGCATTTGTTCAATCCATTCCCAATTTTAATTTGGTAAATTTTGATCAGGAATTGGCATGCAGGCCTGCAGTGCATCAGTAGCGTAGATCCTAATGTTAACAGACGTTCGTCCACACCATCTTTCCTTCAGAAAGAAAGGGATTTGTCTTCTTCGTGGTCACTAGGCACTCCTTCACTGCCATTTCAGCGAGCGGACATCTTGAAGAAGTTGACTCTGATCCGACAGGTACGTGACCCAAAATATCCCATTGAGCTAAAGAGTTCAGATTGAATTTTCCAGGTTTCAACTTGAAATTCGGGAAACACATCTTGAAATTCTGCTTGACAGATTTAATTTAGAAATTATTAGTTGTTTTAAATCTGATGGTCCATTCCGTTTGTAAATTTTTTGAAAGTGTTTTAGCTATAAATTTAGATATTTTCGATAATTTTGTTTTATCGAGAAATAGCTAACTTTACATTTTTAAATCTCCCGCACATTTATTTTAAAGAAATATCTTCATTTTTTTCCCTGATCAATAGATGGCGCTATTTGGCTTTTAAAGCCAAATGTGGGAAATTCGAAAATGTGAAAAGCCCAATTCCTAATTGTTTTCCTTTGTTAAATTGTTATCTGTAGTAAAAATATCGAAAATGGGGAATTTTGCAACAAACTTATCTTCGATATAATTTAAATAGTGTATTGACCAATCGTAGATAATAATGAAATAAGAGTAGAAATAAAACAGTAAAACCTTGAAATGACAATGTTTTGAAACATGCCCATATTTACAGTTTAATTTCTTAAATTGGCTTTACTAAATGAAACTAATTATTTCCATGGAAGGAAATAAACTTTAGCAATGTTTATTAGTTAATTAAGAAGTAACTTAGGAAGTATATTAGTTGTCAAACGTCCGTCAGGCTGAGCGGCAATGATGTCATCTATTTTTGGCACAAATTTCTATCTCATATTTCTAAGAATTTTATCTTGCCAACTAGATTAATTTAAATCCTTCCTCGTTTGTTGTGCTTGGATAAATTATAGGTTATTACTTTCCATTTTTTTCTTATGCAATGTTAACCAATTAAAATGCCGTGTTGTTATCAGATTTGACGGCTAATTTCATCTGAAAATTAATTCAGCTAAATGCGTTGTTATTCAGATAGCCAGTTATTTTCTCCATTTCAGGGTCTGTTGTTGAGGCAACAAGAGCTGGATTCGATATTAGCAAGCAGAGAAAATTTTCAAAACGAACGCCAAGAGCAAGAGGCCAACGGAAAAAAAGATTCTTGAAAATGAACGATTTTCTAGCAGGTCTACTGTCTTCGAAGTTGCCATCTAGTCCATTAAAAGTACGAATTTCACCCAGGTTGTTCATCTTCTTTTGCATGTTTACTTGACAACAAAGTCAGTGTCCAACTTAATTTTTATTATTTCTAGAATTATTCAAGTATTATTTTGCTTGGAAAGCATAAATTTTTTGACAAAACTATAAATTTCACGAAAATGCTCTTTTTTTTCTTCTTTTTTTTTGTAATAATGTCAGGGTAACCCCAGACCTGGAAAACCTGGAAAAGTTCGGGAACTTGAAAATGTCTGGAAAAGTCAGGGAAGAAGGGCTGGTTTTGAAAAAGTCAGGGAAATTCAAAGTAGTCATGGCGATCCAAAATTAATACTTCTGCATGGTTAGCTCAGGGCGCATTCTCCATGTACAAATTTCCAAAACTCTCTAGGTTTTCCAAGTAAAAATTTGCAAAATTTTCCACGTTTCCCGTGTATAAATTTGCCAAATTTTCCACGTTTTCCGAGTACAAAATTGTTACATTTTTAAAATTTTTTCATGCAAATTTTTTAATTTTTAAAAACTTTCCTATGTTAATTTTCAAAATTGTCGTTAGTTAATTTTGAAAAATATTTTCCAGTGTCGATTTTGCAAAATATGTCAATTTTTCCCATTGTAATTGGTCAGGGGAATGTTTCATTTACTTCTTATAGTAGATGCACATTAATTATTATCATTTTGAAGAATCAAGTTTTCTTGAAATAAGAAATGCTATTTTAAGGGAAAATATTTTATTTCCTTTACCTGGATCTATATTATTTATATTAATTGATTTCTATTAATTAAAAAGATAACAAGTTGGAAAGTTTATGTTGTTGTACGCTGGCGTTTCATTACTTTTTCATAAAAAATGGGATTGTTTTTTTTTTCAACAAAAGTAAATTTTTGAAATTATTTTTTTTTAGTTCAAGCTGTCTGACTGATGGGCCCTGTCACTGCTTGTTACCATGTTACTGCTCTTGTTTCAAAACTCACTTGCCCTAGAATTTATTTCGTCTTTCTATTTTTGTTCTCACAGGTTGAAGTTCACAATCACACCCGTGACCTCAGGTCCCCTTTTGTCCTTATGCCACCGAAAGGCCCTTGGAGACGTTGACCTGAATTTCCTTGAATGGATTCAACAGGAACTGGCCATCATACGAGTGGTATTGCATGGTCCCAAAGGGCAAGATTAAGGTAACCCACATGTACCTGTAGAGTGTAAGATGATCTACTTAGCTCTTCCCCATTATAAATATGCCTCAAAAATGTATCTTATTTTATTTCCATTCTGGCTGTTTTGGCCAAACGCGACTTAATTGATACGATGCACGGTACCGGAACTGAGTCGTCGCAATTGTCATTGTAATTATTGCGTGAATCACGGTCGTTGTAATAACGATCCTCATTTTTAATCATATTTGTTGGACGGGGGCCAAAGTGAAAACTTAAACTATTGCTAAGTCTCCCTTAAACACCGGGCCGTAATGGACCAACCCACCTAAAATCGCTGGTCCGAATCCATTCATCCTCAAACTTCAGTTTCGCTACCTGGATGTAAGGGCGCTATCACGTGCTGTGTGCCATAAGGATTAATGCTGATCCTGGACAGGAGAACTCCTCCAAAATGAACCATTTCAAGTTGGTCCGCCATATACAGTAGGATAATATCGAAAAGTTTTACAGGATTTTATAGTGCGTGAATTTTAACCCAGGATGGTTAATAGCTGCAAAGTGAGTCAAATTTATCTCATAATAGTTCCGTCTCATTACAACAATTCGGTAAAAACTTTGTGAAGTAACATTTCCCCTAGTCTAACTCATGGCCATTATTCAAAAAGAAAATTGGAAGTTATTTATTTTTTTAATGTGAGCAAATGAGGAAATATATGTATTTCAGGACAGAAGGCTGACGAAACTGTCGTTTTATGAAATTATTTCATTAATAATTTTAATTAAAGAAAAAAAGTTACTTTTTGTATTTTAACAAGCAGTTTAAATTGTTTTATGAGGACAGAAATGAAAATTTTTGGCGAGTGAATGTAATGCAAGTTTTATAGCTTTTTGATGTATTTTTCCTTGGCAGGTAGCATTTTATTATGACGTCACATTTTACACATCATGATCACTGTTAGTTTTCGTTGGTTTTTATTTGTTTTTGCGTCATTGGTTCGCCTCACTTGGAACACTATTGGTGTGCATCAGTGTGCAATTTAGATTGCTTTATCCAAGGGAATCGTTTTTGGCCTCAAGAGGTCTTAGGTCAGGGTTCGTACACTTAAAATTTGACATTCGCGTTAAAAAAATTCAAGAGAAGTCATGTAAAAATGTGTATTTTTTGTACGGAAACCCAGACATATTTTCTAAATTTTTATTTGATCTTAAGTACGAACCTTGATAATAGAGTGGTGATGCAGGTCTGACAAGCGCAGACTTGTTTATCAGCAAAATACTTGATTTTTTTAAAAATCAAAATCCCAACAACTATTTAGTTTTTAAGTTCTGTAACACTGTTGCACCAAATTTTAACTTTAAAAGTTGGCGTTTTGTACAGTCAGCCATTAATATCTGTTTGTTTTCCCTCATTTTGGCACGATTATAGTAGATGTCTGCAGCTCATAGCCTCACATAATAGCTGGCATTTTGAGTAATTGCTCGGTGTGTAATAACATCATTTCCGAAGGCTTTCTCTCTTTCGAAACCTGCTTATGGCCTTCCTGAATTAATTTCCTCGAAGGCATTGTGTGATAACCTAGTGCAATTATGTTAGAAAGACTAGAACCCCCAACTTAGCCATAAAGAGAATACCTTCAATGGCAAAAACTTTGAGAATTTGAGCGGTTACTAATGAACGTGTTTCTTAAAAAGTATGTTCGCGTGGAACAGCGGATACAGAAGAATTTCAGAATTTATTTGCTCGTTCTTTGCATGTTTCCTGATTTGCCTAGTTTAGAAAACAGTTCCTGATTTGAAGAAAAAAATATGATATATACGTGAAAAATTGTTATAGTACTTTATAATCAATTTGTTTAAACCCTAAATTAATTTTTGTTACCATATTTATTTATTTTCAATAGTAGACATGAAAATCACATTTTATTTCGAAATAACAACGTCAATTTTCTAAGGGGCCATTCAAAAAGGGAGTCCGCAAAATTTGCTCAAAATTGGACTCTCTCTATCCGTATAGTATCCGGGCAATCAGGACCCCCCCTCCCCCCATCATTTCCATTTGGAAGTCTTTCGGACTTCTTAAAAAAAACTTCGTAAACTTTAAAAAACAATTGTATTCGGAAAATATTGAAAGTTTTACAAATTTGTACTCGGAAAATGTAAATTTTGTACTCTGAAAACGTTGAGAATTTTGCCAATTTGTCCTCAGAATCTGTTGGAAACTTTGCAAATTTCTCCTTGGAAACTGTTGAAAATTTTACAAATCTGTACTCGAAAACTGTTGAAATTAATGTTGAAGATTAACTGTACTTGGGAAAACGTAGATATTGTTGCAGATTTGCTTTCGGGAAAACTTAGAAATTTTTGCAAATTTGTCCTCGAGAAAACTTGGAAAAATTTGTAAAGATGGTCTCGGAAAAGGATGAAAATTTAGCGAGTTGTACTGGAAATTGACCCTGAGCTTTTAAGTTCTCTGACTTTTCCAGGTTTCCCAGCACTGGAGGTACCCTGTTAACTGACATTTGCAATTTATAACACAACACCTATGCAATATTGCGCTCAATTTCCCTTTTACTTTGGGAATTGATTTTATTTGGCATTTTTTTTCCGAGTGGACGTCCGAGTTGATCATACCCCCTCCCTCCCCATATCCACATTGTATCCGTGACTTAACCGACCTCCCCCTAGCTACCCCCTACATGAGGACGCCTTTTTTGAATGGCCCCTAACATTCGATTTAAATTATTTTTGTAATTTTTGTAAGGAATTTACTGGAGTATTTGTTATCAACTGACGAATCATGTTGAAAACTGGATATTTTTTTTTCCACATTTCATGTTTTTATCATAAACTACTTTGATCTATTGAGTTTTTTAGCATCATTGATATGTGTGTGCTTTATGGCCATCTTAATTTAATTGAATCTGTTTTCAGAATCAGACTTTCCAAGTTCTGGGACACTAAACCAGACTTGATAATTATCTTAAATTGCCCTGTTTTTATTTCTTCGTTACTTTCCTTCGCACGTTTCTGTTACGCATGGTTTGTTATTACTGTCAAGGTCTTCGTCTGCCTTCTCGTTTCCTAATTGTAAAAAAAGTGAAGATGCACAATGTCCGAAACTCGCGTGTGATTACGTGAGAACGTAGCGGAAAGAATGTTTATCAAATTGACCAATTAAATTCGTACCGACCAGATGGCTGAAAAATGTCATGTTTTTTTTTAAATGAGCCATCTATTGGCGAATTCGACTGGGCACTCCGGTGTGCACCGGTGTAGGCTACAAGATGAGGCATAAGTCTGTTAAATTGGCACTATTGCAGGCAGCAGGCTCAATAAGACTTTACAGACTTATGCCTCACCTTGTAGCCTACACCGGTGCAGATTTTTTGGACCAGTCGAATCCGCCATATGATGCATTTTGTGCATTGGGATACACTGTAGCAAAAAATGGCACCAAATTTGAATTGTTAGTTTAAATGTTTTGATATGTAACCTGTTATCTTTCCTACTTGCTTTTTACTACGGAGGTGGTGCCTCCAAGTTTTTATGTTGTGGCCACTAGAGGTACCACAGGTTGCAGTTTAATGCTGAAAGCAATCTAAGCGAACAATTTCGTCAATTCTACATGTATATTTTCTAACTTTGTATTTTTCACACTTTTATGTAAAACTTCTCTTTTTCACCTTTCTCGACAATTTCACTTGTATATAAATCTTGTCAATAATTTGTACATATCATTTGAACCTCCAATAATACGATTGTTATTGGATTTCTACTTTTATAGAAAATCTATATTAAATCATTTTTACTGATGTTTGTGTCTATTCTGCATTTCTGTTTGTACGTTTTCTCTTGAAGCCTTCTTCAAAATATAGATATAGAATATCTGAAAAGCCAATTTTCTATTGTTTCCTCAGCACTTTTTCAATTTTTGTATTTCTTTAAAATCGTCCTGAAAATTTTAAGTTATTTTGGTTCAAATTTACCCGCTTTTCTATTCTCTCTTGGGAGAGAATAGTTTCCCCCCCTTCTCATCGAGTTTCCCCAGCTTCTCATCGAGGTCTTAAAAATTAATGCATTTCTTCTTTTTTTTAATATGGAAATAAATAAAAAATCTTATATAAAATGGAACGATTTTTTTTTAATTTTTATGTTTGTAAATTATAATAAAGTTCAAACATAAGAGAAAACTCGAATGGCATAATTCTACTTAGGGTAATTACTAATATAAGTTTGTATTATTTACATGTATATCGGAAGTTGCTTTCAAAATCCCATCATTGGAGGCAGTTTTCATGAATTTCCAAAACTCAATTCACATACTCGGGGAACCCTATGGCAAGGTTCCATTGTCTAGAATACTTTTTTGAAAATCATCCTCATTAATTAATTAGACTTTCTGGCTTTCATTAACCTAGATGTAGCTATTCGTCGCAACCGAACTATGGGGCTAAGCCGAGCTTACTGATACTTGGAAGTTAACAGCGGTTAATCCCCAGCAATTTGTTTCTCAAAACTCATCGTTGAATTGATCATATATTTGTTGATTTCGTTTGTAGGTTCTTCTCGTTAATTCGACATTTTAATTGTAGGGGGATTTGTTTGTAAACGATAGTTGCTCCTTGGGTTAATCTTGTTTATTTTGTTGCGTCTTGTGGGCTCCCACTCGAGGCTTACTTATTTTTAAATTCATTAATTTAGATGTGTTCGGTTTTTCAGAATTCATAATGCAACATGAAGAATTTATTGCTGATTTTTACATGCTGGATTGCCTCGAGGCTTTTTCTTGACGTCAAAGGTACGGGATTGAAGTAATGGTTAAAAATGTGGCATTTTTTTGTGAACGATTTGCGAAAATAGAAACTTGAGAAAAATTGAAAATGATGGAAAAGATGCATTAAATTCCTGAAATAATCGAGAAGGAGTAATTAACTGTGTTTAATAAATGTAATAGAGACAGTTTTTAAAAAAAAGGAAAACAGAAAAGTGAACAAAAAGTAGTACGTTGTTATTATGTTGCAGGGTATAAGAAGAAAATTCTTCAAAAAAAAAGCATCATCTGATTTAAGAATTTAAAAATATCAGGAGAGGTTTAGAAAAAATAAACAGCTAGCCTTGTTTGACTAGATTTTATTCTAGTCAAACAAGGCCTGTGAAAAAAAATTAAAATAGAAATTGAAATATGGTCTGGTGAAATGTGAAAATTTTGAGATCATAGAATACGTTTTAAATGAGACCAATGGGAAGTGTTCACCCCTCAAAAGGTAATAAACCTATGATTAATACATCAAACGTTGTTTTATGCGTGTGACAATGGTTAAACCGAATCATATGTTTATAAATTCAATATTTTGACGCTGATGCGAATCCACAGTATTGTAATTGAGGATATCCTGTGTTGGACAAATACTAACTGTGGATGACTCCTTAATTTATTTTATAGCTTTCGTTTAGTCGAGAGAAGTTTTAAAGAGTTTGGGATGTTTTTGAAAAATGAAAGTAGAGACTGGATGCCATTTATGTGAAAAACACAAAGCACTTTGTTTCGACAATACTTTGCTGATATAATGAATGGTGGTGTAATTGTACTGCTAAAATTTGGTGATATCAAAAATCGGTACATTTCCCTTCAGTGTCGAATTATTCCCATGTTTACTTATTTTTATAATAAAAACGAAAAGGGGATTAATAATTCCATCTTTGTCTTCATTTATAAAAGAATTGAGGCTTGCAATAAGCGTTTCTTGACAGGTTTGTTTTCACAAACCGTTTCATTTCATGAGAATTCGGAAGAGTGCATGTGAAATGTATTGCTCGAACGTTGAAACGTTCTTCAATATTTTTGCAATTTTGATTTCTCAAAGAAATGAAAAACATAAATGGAATTTTTTTTGAGAATGAAAAGATTTATCTAGGAACAATTCTACGAATCATTATTTGAGAAAACTACTGTAGGTTTCAAAAATATTTGCGTTTGTAAAAACTGGAGTGTTTTTCGAGCGCTTTGACCATGTAGATAGATATTTTATGAAAGGAAGTTTCAAAAAATAACTCAATATTTTATGTTCTTGCAGCTGATGGCGATTGTTACACTACGTTTACTGACAATGGCATTTCATGTTCGGTCGAAGAGAAATTTCAAGCAGCGAATATCCACGAGTGCTGCTTCCATGCTAACGCCACGGGATTTTCGGACACCAAAAATTGGATCGTGTTCCCGGAGATCTTCAACCGAAACAAGAAGGTCTCTTGCACTGCTTGCGACGTAACATTTAATGAAAGTATGCGTTATTATTTTATTTTCAAAAGAAATAATGTGTTTAACACTGGTGATAAGTTTTTACTTTTCTTTTTCGTCAGCTACCAAGTGGTGCTTTTCCTACCGCAACAAAGCTGACGCCACTTGCATCCACATACCTAGCTTGTCCACCATCAAAGTGGACAATGAGAAAGACTGTTGCATGTGGCTTAACGCCAGTGGCTACACCGAAGAGCCCGTCTGGCAGTGGTCGACAGGCTACAGGCGAGTTTGTCTCCAGGGATGGTAGAGTGAATTCTGACCTAAGATTTCTAAAAAATCCTTTTATGACCACGGATTCCATTTTGTGGTTTAATCCTGGGATTAATATTTGCATTTCTGAACATTTACATGTATATGAAATACATGTATGAATAACAAACAAAATATTACTGGAATATGTTTTACTTTACTTTTTCATCCCATTTCCTTGAGAAATACAATATTTTTTTTCCATTTTTTGATAGGCGATGGTACACATCCTGCAAAACCTGTTTCAAAGACAGTAAGTTATACAGTATCTTGCAACAATTCATTTGTTACACGTGATTCATTTGTTACAGCACTTTTTATGGTAATTCGTGAGGAAAAGTTTTAAAAATGTGAATTTTTCAATAGCTTTATTTATATAAACCATAATTTAAATCTTCAAAAATTGTGGAGTTTTCTATGGACGTCAGGAAATCTTATCAATTCATAATTCTTTTTTTTTTTAATGTTTATTAAGGATACGTCGCTTGCTACAACAAATTTGGCGAAAACGCTGATGGCAACACCTATTGCGACATTCCTCAACCTAGGTTGGCCATGAATTCTTATGAGTGCTGCCGGAGGCCAAACGCCACGGGCTTTGCTTGGATGAGTGAGATCGGTCAGCGCAAGTGCCATGCTTGTCCTGGTAGGTACTGACCATGGATTTAAAATCTCATAATTCTAAACCAGCAAGATGTGACAATAACCATTATCAAGGAGACCGATGATTAAAGTTTGTTTTTCATACTTCAAAGCTCCCGAGGTAGGCAAAATGCCGAAACGTTCAGCTTGAGAATAAAAATGTTTTTATGTTGTATATTTAAAAACTTTGGCAGTAAGTAATAAAAAAAAATGGCGGAAACCCTTGATTTAAATGGGGAGCGGGCTATGATCACCTGGTTTAATGGTAGATACGCCAATAGCTAGAGCGCTGTAATCGTAAATGTTAAGAGATGTGTTTTAGGGGCTTTGCCAGTTTTTATGGATGGCCCTTCCCTTCATAAGGCGGTATATTTCAAACTTCGGACAACACGTGCATTGTGCAACGGCGCCATTCAAATGCTGCAAAAGTCATTTATTGCTTAGCATACAACATACATAGGCTATGCTTTTAAATGCATTATTTTGTAATTTTAAAATGCATGTTTTGACCTTTCAAACTCCTTTTACAACATTTTGTCAACGTTATTCGGAATTTAGGCGTCGACGCCGTCGAGACGAATCGAATGAGACCTAACTCGAGATATTTAGAACACAAGATGTCATTGGTCCAAAAAAAACTTTGTCGGAGTTTCTCGATTTTAGGCTTATTCGATTCATCCCGAAGCCCAGTTTTCGAAAAACGTTTAAAAAACGGCGTAAAACGAGTTTAAAAAGACTAAAATTGAGTTTAAATTTTGGAAAAAATTGTTTTCAAAATCACTTTTCAACCCCTTAAATTCGTTTTACGCCGTTTTTTCAACGCTTTACGGATTTAATTCGTCGAGACGAATCGAACGAGCCCAAAGTCGATCAAATCATACAACTTTTTTTTCCGGGATAAAAAAAAAGGTAAGCCTTTGCTTTTTGTCGATTTTGACCGAAAAAATGATATCCTCCAATTTTTTCGATTTTAAACTCACTCGATTCGTCTCGACTCTTAGATTCCAAAAACGTTGAAAAAAACGGCGAAAAACGAGAGGTTAAAAATGCCTTTATAATACATTACCAATGTACATGTACTGTATTTCGCATGCTAAGCAGTAAAGCAAGGGTGAACTTTTGCAGCACACTGTATAATTGAATGGTGTCGTTTTTGATTGGAGGACTACCCAGCCAATGAACGCTAAATGATGTGATGGCGCCAAATATGAACAGTTTTCGCTCCCGGCCCTCACATCGAAATAAACGGGACTCATTCATGCAGTAACTATATTTTGCGGTTGCTTTGATAATATCCAAATTGTTTCTTTTCTGAATTTTAGTGGATGGAGGTTGGTCATCGTGGACTCCTTGGTCACCGTGTTCGGCCACGTGCGGCGAAAGCACACGACGGCGAGTGCGCTCGTGCAACAATCCGCACCCGAAGTACGACGGAAGCGAGTGCTTAGGGAAGCCAGAGGAATCAGAAATTTGCCACGTTGCACCGAATTGTCCAGGTAATGATGATGAATGGTACATTTTAGGGATTCATTCCAAGGGAAGTTTTTTTGCTCAAATTTGAGTCATTATAGGATCGGAGAGTGAGACCAGCCACAGGGGCATCTACCACGATCCACGTGGCTACTGGAGCCAGTGGTCAGCAACGTCGCCGTGCAGTGCCACCTGCGGTCCAGGTGTGTTTGAAAGAAGGAGGGTTTGCCTGACCGGAAGCAATCCACGTTTAAGTTGTGAAGGGCCAGACACGGAATTGCACCCCTGCCAGAATCCCTTCTGCATGACCATAGCACCACCGATGCCTCCGACAGTCATTACGACAGGTGAGTTTGAAACTCTTGGATTCAGTGAAGATTCCGAGGTTTGGTAGTTCATGATGTACATTTTGCATTTCGAAAACTGATGTAGACATTCGATCAGGCTGAAATATTACCATATAGTGTTTGTATTGTTTGACCAGTTGCATGCAAGCCTTCTCCTGGTGCTTGGTTTTTCCAAATTTATCAGTCGTACATGTAGTTCTTGAAAGTAAAACATGATTTTTCAGAAGAAAGTGCTGATGGCATTTTCAACTGGACGTGGAGTGTGTGGAGTCCGTGCCATTCAACTTGCGGAATTGGTATCCGCTCTCGTTCCCAAAAATGCGTCTGGTCGACCGCCATCTCAAATGTTGATTCCGAGGCGACCAACCAAACTTCAGTGTGCCCAGTGGACAGCACGGAAGTTGCCGTTTGTGAGCAGCCACCTTGTCCAACGCCAAATTCGGACAAACACAATTTAGGTAATTGCGGCACTTGAAAAACAAATATCTAGAATGTGGGTGTAATGTGACTTTTATTTCAAAATTATTCACTGACGTCCCCCATAAATTCAATTATTACTATCATTGTAATTTCAAAAAGCTCCTGTATTTCCATTTATTTTGAAGGGGTTACCATCGCCTGGAGCGTCACTGGAGGAGCCGTCGCGGTGCTGGCCCTACTAGCGGCATTCGTCATCTGTAGGAAGCGAAAGTGAGTTTCGTAGTTTTGTTGGCCAATAGATTTCCCTCAAAGGCTCGACACTTAGCTGAGCATCCCCACCGAGCCAGCACTAAGCACGGCTTATTAGAGTTTGATTTTCAGATGGTACGAACGTTACGTTCCTCAATTCGCGCGGGCCTCCCGCAAAGGACGCCATCGCGGTGACCTGCCTCCTCTCCCCACTTGCGACCCGTGCCAGTATTCCTCTGTTCCTGACTTGACCGCCCGCTATGTCACCAAGCCCAGCGCTCCCGACGACCCAGGACAGAGGCCGTTGGACGACGACGGCTACGAGATCCCCAAGCAGTTTGAGGATTCTGATCACGGGTTCGACAGGGCTGGGCGACCTGCGTGGGGGTCAAACACTAGCGTTAATCACGTGTACGAACAATTGGACTTTGACATTGAGAACGTGACCGGCACGGGCGCAGTGACTGCTAACGGCCAGAACACTGTCAATAGGGGAATCTTGTAAGTGGCCTCGGGGACTCGACAATGTGAAACAGTGGAATTAATTTTGATAATAAAATATGAAAAAATACTGCTGAGATTTCGGTTGATCGGGCTTTATGAACTCGCCAGATCTGCCGAGGACAAAGGTCAAAACAAAGGATGTTCCTTCAATAGATTTTCCAGGTGGTTTGGGATATATCAAAGTTTCCCTCTTGGGGTAGTTTTTTAATTTAAAATAATTTATTTGTCACAAGTTGCGATACAGAAGAAAATACATTGTTCTCAATAGTTTTGATATACAGTACGTAACACGTTTCAGACATCATTTTTACGTGACGAGGCTACCTGCTCGCAGGTCAGTGTTTGTGAGAAATTAACGAAAAAACAAAAAGGTGATCGTGATAAGAACAGAACTTCCAAGCAAATCAAAATGATCATTGCCATTAAGCTTAAGAGTAGCCAGTTGTACCCTTCTCGGTTTAATCACTGATTACCAAACTGCTGATAAAAGATCAGTTTGCTCAACGCTAGCAATTCTCAGATCGGAGAAACGAACATTTATCGGAACTCGTGGCAACGACCATGTTGGCTCGAAACAATAAATCAATAAATGGTGCGGAAAAAAATGCTCTCAAACAATACGAAAGTTGTACAACTAATGGGTGCATAAATTTAAACTATAGAAAATTTAACTAAGCATCATCTTTTGCTTCATTTCGGAATCCAAAACTAATAGTTGGCAGCTGATCAACATTGCACGGGCTTTCGTTAACTTCATTCAAGGATTAAAATCAGATTTTAATTTTAAAAAAAAATTATGGAAACTTGATTACAACCAGTTTTAATCTCTGAACAAATACTGGTCCTTCTATCTGCATGACAATCGAATCTTTTCAAAAATGTGATAGTAGCAAACTGTAAAGCGCTGCTCGTGAGCTCACCGCTGTTATTAGCATTACTACCTGTTTTACAAGTATCGATGGCTGGTTGCACCAACCCTCACTAAATTTAACTGGAAATTGAAACCAGTTTAAGGTACCGGTAAACATTAATCGGGAATGGAGCAACAGCGCCTTATAAGCGTAAATGTAGCCTTACAATTTCAGGCATTTTATTTTTGTGTAATCAAAACACGTGAACATTTTGTTCAGAAACTTCAACTTCAGGTTGCACAATTCTTCTATGAATGTAACGTTCAAGCGCCATTCACGCTAAACTAAGAATGGCACAACCCACTAGTGATTTATCTTCTCACGCACAAAAATATAACCTCATTCAAAGCTGCGAATGGGTGATTATTACGCACTTTCCTAACTACGGATCAACACTTTCCTGACCATGATTTACAAAGAGTTCCAATTAATCGAATCGACATTTAAATCTGATAGTAATCCGCAAAAACATTGCGAAGTGGCGACTAGAATCAGTTTTAATGGCTGATTGGACGAATCGGAATTGGGGAAATACTCGGAGGAAATTTTCATAATTTACATCGGCAAACCAAAAAGTTTGTCTTTCATTTGGTCAACAGCTGAATTCTTGAAAGAGTCGCGCGAACACGAATGTATTCCAGCATTTACATTTTTTTGCGAAATCATTTTCAAAACGCTTTGATAAAGTCACTATTCTCCGTGAAACTTAAACTAAAGCACCGAAAATTTATCCCTGCATTTGCATTTTCTCAACATTACTGTTAGTAATTTCTTCCAGTTTGCAATTGAAAATAATGAATAACTGTATAATTGTACAGTTAAACAAAAATAATATAAAGAAAGTAACTTTAATTTACCATAGCTTGGAAATTGAGAAAATAAAAGATAACATTTTGCAATTTGGATGATCTGGTGTGGACGCGACTCCTTCAATTATCTGGAATCTGATTAGCGGTTACGTTACACAGCCGCTCGACCTCTACTTTACATACAGAAACTCATACAAAATAAAATAAAACAAAAGATTAGTCGGTGAATTGCGAATAAAACGCAAGTTTAACACGCTCGATTTGGTGGCACAGTTTGATGGCGGGACCCAGCTTCAGTTCCAGATGCTCCTGGATGGTCGGCAGGGACAGCAGGAGCAGAGCTTGACCATCGATTTCCTATAAATAAAAAGAGCCGAAAACATTCTTTTGAATGTTCTGCTTGACCACACTTGAAAGAAGTTGACTTGACTTCTTACTAGCATCTAAGTCCATTCCTGCAAAAGGGGGAAGTACTAAAACCCATCAAGTTCATTTTTCTTTTCAAAATAGATTTCAGTAATAATTACCAAGTTTTTAATTATTAAACAATAGTACTGTAATTTTTATAAAAACCCATGTTTTTAGTAAAAAAACACTAACTCTAAAGACTTTTTTCCAATATGCTCCATTCTGCTTAAAACTATTGTTTTTTTAAATATAATTTGAATAAAAAACTTTAAATATTCGTATGTACTCAATAATATTTTTTAGAAATGGAAATTTTTTTAACGATATCATTCAAAGCTTTTACATGTATCTACTGACCTGTTCCTTCAACAAATGGGCAATTGCTGAGCAATCCGTGTTTTTGATGAAAGTTCCCACTTCTTCTATGCTCCATAGCAGAGGGTTCGAATCCAACTGCAACACTTCACGCTTTGGTTGACTAATCTAAAAATCAAGACGTCGTATTTCACTTTCTACACTAATTTCCTTAAAATCGTCGATCTAATCGTTCACGGTGCTCAATTTACCTGAGGTTCGTTGACGGCTGCCTGAGCGATTCCAGCCTTGCTTCTTTTGTGATGATATCCTGTTTCCTGTTTCTCAAACTCACTTTCTTGACAATTCTGTTGCTGCATGACCATGTAGCTGTGCCGCCGCTTGCGGTTCAGTTCTAGCGCGTAATTGGGCAGCTTTGCACCCCGCGTGACAATATCAGATTTTGGCACCACGCGGTGCTTGTATTTCCTTTTTTTGGGCTTGTTTGCATCACCTTCCTCATTGTCTTCGTTGCTATTGCTGTTCCCGTTATTAATGTCCGCTTCCATTTTCTCTTCATCTTTGTCTGGAATATTAATAATATAGTTCCAGGAAGAAGTCTACGAATTATGGGCTTTGACTCAGTCTAGTTGATAAAATTCATTTCTAAAAGAGACTGGTCTACGTTGCCCAAATTCTTCCCGAAAATTAATGGTGAAATTTACATCGTAATCTAAGAAAATAACGAAAACTAACCAGGACTCGGCGACGTTTGCTGCGATTGTCGCAGAAGTTTAGCTGCCAGAGTTTTATTTTTCCTCCTTTTCTTCCTCCGCTTCACCACTGTTTGAAATCAAAACAAATAAGTATTTTTGAAACAGAAAACTCCAAGGATCTTAAGTTCAAAATTGAAGAAATGAGGCTACCGTACTACTCGAGTAGGGTGCTATCTTACTCACTTTGATTAGGATTTGTTTTTGTTAACGTGTAACAGTTTTCCGGGCAGTTATCTCCGTAGAAATTTGGTCCAAACAAATTTGGACAGCACTGCAATTTCCGGCAGACGCTTCGGCAGTATTCTTCCACTTTGTCGCTGCTGCGGATAATTTCCACCATGGCTCTGTATGTCTTTAGTTTGCACCTGATTGATGCGAAAGGTTTTTAGTAGGCGTCAGAGAAAGTTTTTAACTTTAGCAAGTAAGGTTTCGAGCTCTGTTAAGGCTTCTTACTTGGCTTTAATTAACTGCTGCTGCATACCCGAAGTTGGCTCGCCCTGAGCCTGTAAAATGCTCAGTGCTCGCCCAGATTGGTACGAAACACCGACTATCATTGAGATAATCTCCTTTAGGACCAGAGTAACCGGTCCTGGTCCAACGTGCCTTGGCAAACCAGCGATTCTTCCTTTGCTCAAAAATGGGCCAGAAAAGCATTTATGGTTGACGTAAATCTCCGGGCACCACGCTTTTCCCGTGGCTGAAATCGAACAAATTTTGCGTGTTATTTAAAATCTAAAAAGACATTTGGTGATTATTTACATTAGAATAACCTGAAATTTAGATTTGTTTTAAATGCGAATGAGCAAATTTATAAACAAGAGTTGAAAATAAAATAAAAACAAAGTAAAATAACGGGGAAATTTAAGGTTGAAAAAAATAGAAAAATAAGAAAATTAATTCTTGAGAATTAAAAGCAAAGTTTCTAAAAAGTTAATTCAAAACATATTTTGATAGTGTAAAAAAACACATAAAACTGGTCTAAAAAAAACTTTTTTTAAAAAATAAGTTATTTTGTTTTAATTTTAAAATATCTAATTTCAGAATCCGATTTATTAATTGAAAATTCCTTCAGTCTATGATATTATACTTTCTTAAAATTTCCTCAAGTTAAATGCCTATCTTGAATAAATTCATATACTCAAGACAACAGGCCAGAAAACCTAAATTGCTACAAACCTTGCATTTCCCGGACATCTTTAACAAAACCGTAGTCTTCCTCTTGCCCCTCCTGTTCCTCACTTTTTCTGCGAAGAATAATAACCGCTTACTGAATTCTAACATTACAGAACATCACAATATGACAACTAATTTCTACTTGGAACTCTTTTCTTGCTATTAATTTTTTCAATCGTTTAAGATGAATTTTTGCAGAACATTCGATAATTTAAATCGATTAAGCTAGCATTAGTAATTTTGACAACTGTTAGTATTGTCTTTAGAGTTCTCCTTAAACGAAATACTCACTGCTTCTCTGGCATCACGATGGCCACTTTCTTTGGTGGAGCATGCCGAATTGCTTGTTGATACGCCAAAGGGATTTTGAGTGGATAGTGGTTACTGTTGCACCATCCTATTGGAAATATTTCTAGCGAATTGGCATGCGCGATGTGATTTGGGTGCGCACTAGCGTAAAGTGAAAAAAAATTAAAATATGAGAAAAACACCCTCTTTAAAAATAATAACAATAACAAAACGCATTAAATAGCGTTAAATCCCCCTCACCTATGCAAATTGTCCAGTTGTATCCATAACAAATTGCCGGCCACTTTGCTAATCGTTGCTGCGCAGATCTGATTCGGTTGAAATGGATTAGCAGCCTCCAATTTCATCCCTTCTTCAAAACCATTTTCGTCGCTTTGCTAAATTGGCAAACATTTGAGAATTTATAATTGTTATACACACAATAACAAAACATCTTTGTTTCAACAATAACCAATTTCGTAGAAAAATACTTGCCAACAACTCGTTTTGAAATAATTCCGGAGAGGCAACTTCTGGTGTTTTATCCCCAGACTCCTTTGCCAGATGGGTCAAATAGTCCTCCCATGTGATTTCCGGACTGTCTGCTTCCTGTAATCCTACTTTGATTAAAGAATTTCATTAGTTATAAATAATAACGAACAATTTAAACAAATTTTCACGAATCAACAGCTTGATAGCCTTTTGAGGTAGGAAACCTTTTCCGTTCTGTCTTAAGGGCCTCCAAGAAAGACAAACTCATTATTTACCTTTGGGAAATGCCACAGTTAGACCATGGTCCTTTGCCCATCCCATGGGAAAAATGGCTGGGGAGTTGGCATGGCAACCAAACTGCTGTGAAGAAACTTCCCCAGCAGATGTCGATGGTTGATCAATCCCCACGATGAAATACAACGGGCTAAGCACTTTAGTTACTGTTGCTGGACTTATCTGCATCAGAGTCGAACAGTTGATGGCTTCCAGCTTCATTCCAACTTGGAAATTATGTGGTACAATTTTTTCCTGAGTCTGCATCAAAATGAGACAATGCATTGGTATTTTGATAAGCTACAATGAAACGCTTCTGAATAATTAATCATATTTATGCCTGTTGATTATAATTTTCTAATCTGGCATTATTTTTATTTGGTTAATTGAAAAGTTTCACTGAAGAGCACTAAAGAGCTTTCGGTTGACATTGAAAAAAATGAAAAGCAAACAACCTTAAAGATGACAGCAGGGACGAGTTGTTTTTCTGCTTGGCTAAGAGACTCTTGAAGTACTTTTTCCCAGTCCGGGGATGAAAGTGGTGTACCTGAAATCAGAAAGTTGAGTTAATAAATCCCAAGATCGTGGAATAACAACACCTACTAAAATTTCTCAAGTAGATTTGCTTCAGTTTCCAGCGCATTGAAGTTGTTATTAAATTGTGATCAAATTAATATTTCACAAATCTGAATAAAAGTTAAAACTTAATAAAATTATGACATTTTAATTTTTATTAATTTAGAAATATTCATAGAAATCAATTGTACAAATATCCTAAAAATTCTGTTTTAATTTACATTTCTACGTGTATAATCTTGTAGTATGTGGCCTTTCAACAGTACTTAAAATAGAGGCCTCTTATAGCATGCTCCGGTTTAAGTGAAAATGTTTGAAACATAAAAAATCATTATTTCCTCACCAGTAGGCGGCCTGTACTCGTACTCATCCATTCCCTTGGACCAGCCCACGGGATGGACTCGATAGTTCAAATAAAATAGCCAAAAATCGTAGGCGCTGGCTTGTATCCCATCGTAACGCAGCAGCAGTCGACCTCCGACATTTTCAATGACCTGGAATAAGCAATACGTATATATGCAAATGTATGGTATTCGAAAGAAGGCTTTCCTTTTCTTTACTTTATTTCCAAAAAACTTACTGTTGCTATCCAAAGATGGGTGAGATTGATTTTGTCTTGAATTTCCAACTTTATTCCCTGCTTGATTTGGTCAATTGCCGTGCTGCCACTCTGTCAATAAAAAGTACGAATTGCGTGTTTTTTCAATTGTAATTCATGCAATGAATTACACTTGAGGACAAAAAACTCACAGCCTGAAGCAGATACGAAGGTATGATTGTTGCCCCCTCCAGGGTTTTTCTCAGAAATTCATCCCAGTCTTGGTGTTTGTGCCTAATGTCAGGCGGTGGCTTCAGGCTTTTGTTATTTTGCATGGACCAGCCCACGGGGTGGATCTCCCCGGAAGAAACCTCATACCAAAAATCATCCTTAGGATCAGCGCATCCTTCATAACGTAACCTAAAGGGCATTTTCAAAATTTTTTAATGGAACTAAATTTTATCATTGTTCAGAAGCCTCTAGTTTGGAGTTTCGATATGATGTTTTTGAAGTTGTGGAGTTTTCTCAATTTGTTATGAATAATTTGGCACAACAGAGAATAACAATGAAATTACATGTAACATTGAAATAATAACAATACAAATCAGAAAAAATGAATAAGTTTATATAATTTTATATGCCAAGAATTTCAAGAAATTCCGAAATCCAAAAGATTTTAAAGAGATTACAAGATTTCGACAGCTTTCTTGAAAACAGATTCAAATTCAATTCAAGCCGTTAAATTATTATGCACGAATTTGAAAGTAAGTCTAAGAAAAAGCTACTCTTAAAGAGTAGTGCTGTAAAATTCATAAATTTTTTAAAAAAATATAAAAAATTCATGCTTTAGTTTGTTCTAAATAATTTGTCTGGTTGACAAAGCAAAAAATTTAAAAATACCTGAGCAGAGGTCCACAGGACATCATAACCGAGGCCACCCAAAAAGTATCATCCAAGTGGCGATTAGGAACTTCTAATTTCATATTTCGCGTGAACAAGGTTTGCAGACTACTCTCAACCTTTAAAAAAAATGCTTTTTTTAGTAACAAAACTTAGGGTTCTCATGTGTTTACACTGAAAAATAAAGGACAAAAGTTTGACTTGCATGTGGAAATAGAGTAGGTGAGGCTGCTTCAGCATCTGACGTTTCCAAATAGTTATTCCACTCAAATTCGCCTTCTTCGCATTCTGGATATGTCAGAAAATCAGAAATGTATTAAGAAAAAAGAAAAGAAAATTGTGCCGTTATCAAAAACTGCATTTCTGGGCTAACCTTGCTGGCCCTCGGTATCTCCTTGGACCTCTGGAGTAACCGAGTTCACGCTGGGTTCGGTCACAGTAGTGTGCTGGTCCTTAGTTGGCATTTTGTTAGTTGATAGTCCAATAGGCACAAAATTGAATGCGTCGGGTATCTTAGGGCCTGGAATTGGGAAGATTCATTTTGAACTCGCACAAGATATTGTCACAATTTGTGAACAATGAAAAAATGAAAATAAAACTTTAGACTATATGCTTTGATTAATTAATTATTAGGCAGGCTTAAAAATTACGTTGAGGTTTAAATAAAAATGATTCAAAATTAACAAATATCAAGTTGATCACACAAGTTTCAGATTTATAAAAGCTTTGAAGTAAAAGTATCGAGAATTTCTGAATTCTTTGAAAAAGATTGCGTGGTGTGTCAACTTTTCTTGCAAGCGTCTTTACTTTTCCGCAGAACCGTTTCTTGAAAAATGAACAAAATATTCTAAGAAAAATCAGATAAGACTAGGGATATCCTATCGTTTAATTGGAAATCCCAATAAGGAAACTGAGTTATGAATTTGCACTGCTTGTGTTTTTTTATGCAATTTGTTCCTGGTTTGTATTGCCTGAATCAAGAAACTGCTTTTGTGCATTTATTCGTAAGATGTTGTAAGACGTTTGTGACATGAAACCCCATTGAAACCGCGCAACTGTACGCAAAGATGCATCCCAATTTATTATATATAAGAACAATTCGTTTAAATTTGTGCGAGGCCATATATACAGCAATCAAATCTTTTTTTAAACTAAAGCATAGCTATAGCTAGATGTTTAACATGTTTAAAAAGTAATGTTTAAAATTTCTTTGATGACCACCACGAACAACAACAAAGCAATACACAGTTTCTCCCACTTTTTGTAGGGAGTAAAGCTTCAATAAAAAAAAACAAAAAAAAGCAAAGCAATACTTTTTTTTCATATAAAACATAGGAAACTTGAGCAAAGATCTTTTATAATTTTCTAAAACACAGAACGCTTTGTAAACATTTCAACAAAGAAAGACACTTTCTTTTTTGGTACAATATCGGTATAATATAATGTTGTAAATTTTGCGTACATTATATCTGAAAACACCTTACTGCAGAAATATTACTTTCTTTTCATTTCAGCTGCAATGTGAAAATTTACGAGCTTTCTTACTATAAAAAAAATCTATAAAGATCAACATTTTAGTATTCTTAAAAGTGCACCTTAGAAATGATTAAAGTTATCTCTCTTTCACTTTTATTCTAACCATTCTGCAATTTCTGCATATTTGTAACGTACAAGAATTTTTGGACTTTCGAAGTTCTATGAAATGATACTAGTCTGTCATTTTTTTTTTACAATTTATCAACAAATTTACCAAAACAGAAATCTTGCTTATGCTTTAAAAATATCAACTTTTAGTCTTAGCGCACTTTGAAACACGTGCGTACATACCAGTCATCCTCAAGAAATCTTAACATAATCACATGTGTACTTGTGACTAGCGTCACCCCCACACTATAATTAATTTGAACCATCAATGGCAGCTCTGCTTACGGTGACAGTGTTGCCACTTGCCAACTACAATTTTCATTTTCCCTCATAACATTAAGATTGCTTCCTGAGAAAAACGTATGTGTTTGAGCTGAAATGGTGACTTTTTAACACATGTACATGCACTTTGGATCATGAGAAAGAAAACAACTAAAGTTTCATGTACAATAATATTTCTATTTTTTTGTGTCAATGTCCAAAATACAAGAAAAAGTCTATTAAAATGATTCCGTTGTAAGTTTTTAGCTGTTAAATTAAATTAATTAATTTAATTAATTAGAAAAATGGAAATGTTTTTCAGCTCAGATATCGGTTTTATGGATTTGGAACTAAAGCGTGGATGTCTATGCTAAGAACCATTGAGAAAGTACCACGTGCGACCAAACAAATTTTGAAAATTGAAATAGAACCTGATAAATTCTATACAATTGTCTTCCATTTATTTCCCTACATCAAAAAAGATTAAATAATCCATCATATTAAAGATCCATGCAGTTTTGTTTTATAAAAAACGGTCTTTTGCATATGGCCGCGCATGCACACATGACAGTAGGCGGGGCTTTACTTTGGGGGAAGTAAATAGAAAAAAAAAGTTAAACGAGTACCGGTACGCGTATTTTTACGTACGGCGTGACGTCACGCTATAAAGTTCCGTAACGCACGTGACGTAATTGCCGTACGGATGTGTTCGATGTGAATTAGGCATTAGTCCTTAGAAAATATTGTAATTCACGCATAAAATTATGCGATTGTGAGCTGATCATGGATGTGCAAATTGAAATAACATGAACATATGCTTTTCATGACGATCCAAATTCTCGATTTATATATACACAGTAAATAAATGGATTTTATCGAAAGATTTTAGTGAATCTTCGGTCTAGGGTCTACCCTTAGTCTTACCAATACCTCGTTTTTTGCCATTACAAAGAAGTAAATATTAGCACAAGATTGCCCTTGTGCCATATAAAGAAAGACTATAAAATGCAGATTACAAAATGATATTGTCAGAAAGACAACATACTTGGACCCTTTTACTTTGATTTTCATACACGCTGTTGAGTATCCCTTATCGGAAATGGTTGGGATCATTAACGTTTTTGATTTTTGAATATTTACGCATTATATTTAATACCAGTGTAGATAATGATATACACTATATGTTCATGCATCTTGGGATGGGACCCAATAATGTCTGAAAACGAAATTTAAATTTTTATACATGTATAATGTAGCCTACCTGTACATGCGCCTTTATACATAGCCTGAATGTCATTCTATACAATACTGTATATTTAATAACTCTGCATTGCATGATAAAGTTTGTTTAGTACACTGAACCACGAGAAACAGGTGTGGAATTTTCCATTTATGACGTCCTTTGCGCCCTAAAATCCCCAACTGCAACCACTTTTGACGTCATGGCTGCAACGTTCAAAAAGTTTCGGATAAACGGAGCGTTTGGGTTTTTTGGAAGAGGAATACTCAACCTGTATAAAAATATACAAAGACCTAGTGGTCCCTTTTCTATGCGAATTTAACTTTTTCGATGAATTTTTCTACAGATAACGAAAAGAATGAATACGAATTACAAATTTCGCATTTTTTAAAATTTTCCACGAGTTAATATAAAATGAATTACATTTTTAAAATAATTTTTGATTGTTGTCTTTAACGTCTTAAATTAAAAAACAACAACAACAACAAAAAAACACGTACATTCAATTTAAGGCATGTGGAATTTTATAAAACGTGAATTTCCTAATTCAGAGTTATTTTCCTTCGTTATCTATACAGAAAAAAATTATCGAATATACAGTATTTACATGTATATTTAATGCCTGAAACTATCTTCGAAAATTTTCCAACAGAGTTTGCATCAGTATAAACACCATCTTAAATGAGGTACAGTACATGCACATGCATTTATCACGACGTGTTAGTTTCAATTTGCAGTACAAGTAACGCAAACTGACATTTTTATTTGTCTTTATTGTGTTTAACTCCATGTATTACCATCAAGTTTTAATCAAAGATTACATTAATCCGAGTTTGGCGCCACCGAGATACTGTATTAGCCAAACTTTCCTCGCAGAAACACGATAAAAGAGTTATCGAGAATGCTCTGGAATTTCACTGATTGCCAAACTGGCGTTTTTCCTGGTAATCTCATCCTTATTGTGAAAGTTTCACTTATCGACCACTCAAACAGGAACGCACGTTTCATTTCTGACCGCATTTTTCTGCAGAGTTTGTGGCTAATTTTTAGCAAATTCGCACTCCGTGTTTTTGTTATTGATATAACCTGATGCCAGCTTATGTCACTTTGGGAATAAAGCAGCTTTTAATGGGCGATTTTCATCGCTATTGCGCAATTAAATCCGGGTTTTACGTTTCCCTGATATAGTCAACAAGTCTTTTATGATGCAATTATTTGGTAATTTTAGGAGAGTAGGTTTCAGCTTCGACTACAGCGGAATTAAAAAAAAAAAAATTCAGTTCTGATCAAATTTTAGTCCATAATATGATTTGGATTTATGTTAAAATTTGTTATACTGTATATGTACTGAGACAGATTTTTTTCTTTTTTGCACACGCATGAGCATGAAAAAATATATTTCTTCAAAATGCTCTCATCGCAAATTGGATTGAAGGATAACGACAACGACATATCGATTTTTTGAGCCATGGAGGGATTGAAAATAACAATGTTAATTATTCCTGAATACAGATAACTATTAAATGCACTATAGCTGCTATCCAGCAGATTTCCTAAAATATCCCTTTAGATCAATAGTCTCATTTATTTATTTATTTATTCTAATTTTACGAATAAAGCGAGGGATTGCAACGAAGTTGTTTCATATGATTCTAACTACTTTTTACAGATAACAGTAATTAATGCAGATCTAAATTATAAATTGAATATTTTTGGGTAAATAGGCAAAATTTCACGTCCATAAATTTTCCATGCATAAATTTCAATTGAAAAAATCATTGGAATTTAAAAAAAAAGTATCATCTTGGTATCAATAACGACGTTGTTAAATTTATAAGATTATAAAGTCGTTTTATATAGATAACAGTATAATTAATGCAGATCTAAATTATAAATTGAATATTTTTGAGTAAATATGCAAAATTTTACGTCATAAATTTTCCATGCAGAAATTTCAAATGAAAAAATTATTGGGATTTAAAAAAAGTATTATCTTGGTATCAATAACGAAGTTGTTTTATATGATTATATTATAACTACTTTTTTTTTACAGATAGAAGTAATTAATGCAGAACTAAATTAGAAATTGAATATTTTGGGGAAAATAGGCAAAACTTCACGTCCATAAATTTTCCATGCATAAATTTCAAATCAAAAAACATCATTTGCATTTTTTTTTTAAATTATCTTGGTATCAATACATACAAGATACGGTAAAAAATGAGATATTTAATTGGAAATTGACTCATTGGAAAAGTTAAAATTCACCATTCCTACAGTTAGATGTATGTAAACTGGATAAGGAATGGGGATATATCCGGTTGAGTAGATTTGGAATTAGGTGTGCCAACTGTCCTAAATTCACTTCTGCATGTTTGTAATGGACCTTGCGCAGAATTCGTCACTGGGGATTTTCGTGATTCACTCTATTGACGGACATTACCTGAGGGCAGGTTTAATGACCTTCCAAAAGAACTTTCTGCACTTCTAAACTTTGCTTATGACTCTCATGTACTGTCTATGAAGAGGCCAGAATGGACAAATTTCCAAATTTTAAAGGGACCTTGGTGTTTTATCTGATTCTTTAGAACCTGGCAGCTTAATCTTAGCAAAGATATGTGTTTGTCTCAAAGAATTTATCAGAAAAGAGTTAGCTTAGTTGGAGCTGCTCCATTTTCTGCAATGGGAGTTTATGCCCTATGTTTTATCGATTAACGTATATAACAACAATATTAATTGATCAGAAAATCTGTCCCCAGTTATGCATTTTATAATGGGCACAATTAAAAATTTGGTTTAGCTTTTGTCGTCCAGAGGACGTTCTCTGCAAGTTTATTTACATCTGTTTTCATTTCTATATATTCTGTAAAATCGATCTGTTTACCTAGATTTGAAACGCTTTCAATGTCACATTTTATTGATATATAAATATCATCTTTCTAAATAAATAAAATATTTGATCTTAATACGATCTCTAAGAGGAAACAGCTATTACCGTCAAGTTGTGTCCTGACCCACACGTGCTGCACCCCGACTATACACAAAATAGAGAGGCTCTCTAACACAAAATAGGCGTGTGCGCCCTCTATTGCAGCTTTTCGCGACCTCGCCCATGTTACCAATACCTATTATGTTTTCATTTATATGTATTTTTATCGATACATGTATTCTTGTCGTACGTGAAACTGGCCTCAAAATGAAAACTTGCTCAGCTGGCAAAACTGTTTGAACTTCTGACGAAAACTCCCTCGTCGAGCACAGATGGCGCTATACTAACATTTCCAGCTTGAAAATTTCCAACTTGTTGGTTAATAAAGAAGCTCCTGTGCCGTACTATCGTAATCAATATTTGCAAATACATGTAAAATGCAAAACAGTTTTTTTTTCGGTTGTGAAAGTTTCGTAATTTTCGTATGGATCCAACCGTTTGAACTATACTTTGAAGATCAATACTATTGACGATGCAATACAACATCGACACAAAATGAATGGTTGAAAATGCGGAGGTCGAGTCGACCATCTTTACGAACCAAGCACTATACAACTTATTCGCTTTTTTCCAATAATTCGCGCTTCGTTAATGGGAACATATTCTGGATTTTTTCCTCATCTAATAAAAATTGGAACAAAAGCGGTTCGCTTATCCTATTAATCTATTTAAAATAGTTTAGGAAGTGGAAACTATTCGAGAAAGACGTGGAAATAAATAAATAAATAATTGGTCTATGGCTCTTCCAACACGAAGTGCTAAAAACGCCATTTCTGTGGTCTATTTCGCCATCCTTAATTACTTTTCCAGGAAAGAATTTCATTTGTTTTACTCTGAAATGTCCCAGTTCATTTTAAAACTTGGTTAAAATAAATATGGGCTTTCCTGCAATTCAGTTAAATGGCAGCAGTCCATAAGTATTTCGTTCACTTTTTTAATAAAAAAAATAAAAATAAACGCTGAAATTTAGAGTAAAACAAATGAAACAATGACCCGAAAAATAATTAAGGATGGCAGGTCAACTTTTTATCTTCGAAAAATATTAATTTTTAGCGTCAAATTCAAACTTGTAAATTTTAGCGTTGTAGTTTCAATTTTTCAACTACACTAAACATTTGCGAGAAAAAACATTTTGTTTGCACATTCCATGCTTACATGTATCACAAACAGTATTCGAGATACGAATTAGCTGGCACTCTGATCTCCTCGGCTAAATTTCCCCAGCTTTGGCCTTTTTTTCGGTTCACAAAGATGGCCGCCCTCCGTTCAATGACGTCACTAGACTATATATTCGAATGGATGAATGAAAGAATGAATGGAAATTGGTGGCTACCTGCAGCTGCCTCCTTATCGGTCCTCACGGTTGGCTTGACCACCTGGACGGGGGTTGTTGGGGTTGCTGCACCGCTGTTGTTAGTTGTAGCCCCTGCCGCAGGGGACGCAGCGGCCATGTTGGACGGTTGCTCCTCCGTATTGCTCATATCGTTGGATTCGGTGAATTCTCGCACTTTCACGCGTTCAGTTCATGTCATCCACTGCCATCCTGAGAACAGAAATGCAGAAAAAAAAGTTTTACTTTTAAAATTTGGCCAGCGATTTGCACCAGGTACAAAACTGCCTGTATCGAGTGGCTTTATTCGTCCGTAACCGTGCAACCCCAATTTGGCATTTTGATTTTTTTTTATTATTTTCTCCACTCGGATCATTGACAAAAGATCTATTCAAATGCTGTTTAAATTGCCGATACACGGGAGCAAGCATTCACCCCTCGTCTGACATCGTGCATTTCTGGGTCTTTCACACCTCGAAAAACAAAAGGATGTTTCATAGGATGTCAGGGCGAATTTTAGGTTATATAGATGAAAAAATCATATTGGTGGTACATTTTTTGTTTTCATTCATCGAAAGTTGTAGGAGGTTATACTGTATTTGCTGATTAGGAACTGTATACATGTATATTGTATAATAAAACACAAAAAGCTTATATCCATTTTTCAAGAAATTGTGCCATGTTATGCAGTGAACAATTTTTAAAACTTTTACCTTAAAAAACCAAAAACATTAACAAGCTGTTTGAAGGATGTACTTCAATGATCAGTTTTATTATGAGGTTATACTGAATATATACAATGTAATATATTAGTAAATATAGGTTTCATAGTTTTTATGATCATGTTAGTTTTTAAGGCAATTAAGAACTAACAAAATAGTTTTAATGACAAAAACGCTGCGAATGATTTAGATTTTACAAACTTGAGAAAATTATTTTCAGACTTGTCAACAATTAAAAACCGAATAAATCGATAAATGTGCACTTCGACAATATTATGCCTAGTTCATATACTGCAGCAAACGAGCTCGTATTTTTTATGATTAATAATATAATTACGCAAAATAATAAAAATTTCTTCGCCTGATTCTTTAACTTTACATTACATAAACCATTTCGTGTGACCTAATTTCCAAAATTCTATTTAGAAACAATTAAACAAGCAGGAGGTATGTTCAACTACACGCATTTTTAAAAATGGTAATCCCTTTATATAAAACGAGACCAAAAAAACCTACTGGAAACAGTTAAACTGTCTTGACTCCTATGAGCTATTTTTGGCGCGTTTCAGACCAGATTTTGCCAGGTGAAAAAAAAAATAAGTCTAGTTTCACTCCAAGTTTTCGGGAGAAATATATAAATGAGCTAGACAACAGGTGAAATATTTGCTGTTATATCGGCATATCTAAAGAATTTAAAATCCGGATAACGATTAATAGAATTCTCGTTCCAGTATTGCAATAAAGCTAGTACTTTTTTTTATCAATTTTTTTTACAGCGCATAAAGTTTAGAATTTTAGTGAAAATATTTTAAAAAGCAGATTTCGGCCAAAGTAGAAATTGATGTAGGCCTATGTGACAATACATCGCTATGATTTTTATGTACATTATAAACAAGACTCTTGCGAACTAAGGGGCCATTCAAAAAGTACGTCCTCAAAATTTTCAGAAAACTGGACTCCCCCTACCCCCTGTCCGCATTGTATCCGGTCAATCAGGATCCTCCCTCCCCCCCCCATTCGGACGTCCGAAACTTTAAAAAAACTGTAATCGGGAAATATTGAAAGTTTTGCAAATTTGTACTCGGAAAACGTAAATTTTGTACTCTGAAAAGGTTGAGAATTTTGCCAAAATTGTCCTCAAAATCTGTTGGAAATTTGGCAAATTTCTCCTCGGAAACTGTTGACAATTTTACAAATCTATATTCGAAAACAGTTGAGAATGTTGAAGATTTGTACTTGGTGGAAAACGTGGAAAATGTTGCAAATTTGTCCTCGAGAAAACGTGGAAAATGTTGCAAATTTGTCCTCGGGTAAACTTGGAAATTTTTTGCAAATGTGGAAAAATTTCTAAAGATGACCTCGGAAAAATTTGAAAATTTTGCAAGTTTATGCTCGAGAAAAGTGAAAATTTTGCAAATTTGTACTGGAAAAATTTGAAAGATTGCCAATGGACCCTGAGCTGTTATATTCTGATTTTTCCAAGTCTTCCAGGACAGGAGGTATCCTGCTTACTGACTTTTGCAATTTATAACAAATCACCTATGCGATATTGCACTCAATTTCCCTTTTTACTTTGGGAACTGATTTTACTTGCCATTTTTTTTTTATCAAATGGACGTCCGAGTTGGCCATACACCCCTCCTTCCCCCTGTACACATTGTGTTCGTGACTCAACCTATCCCCCCTACCCCCTACATAAGGATGTACTTTTTGAATGGCCCCTAAGGGAAAAAACCTTGACTATCTTCAGAGGATTTACGATTAAGTTTAATTAATGACAGGATTAATTGAAATTATACAGATTTCTCAAGGGATAAATCTGAATCAAGGCATACTGCAATAATTTTCGAATCCTGTTGAGGTTCTAGTTCCTGATTCATAATTAATACATGTAATAAATGCATGAATATCCGGAAGCAGCTTTCGGTTTATATTTAAAAAAGATGAAACGTGTTTGCCGTATTTTGTTTTTTAAAGAAATGAATAAATAATAATGTACTTATGGTTACATGCGCCATGCTTCATAAAATTCAATTCATGATTCACTTTAGTCGTTACATGAATAGACTACTTTAAATTTGATCGGGGATTAAAAAACGGTCACACAAATTGAAAAGAAATGCATCATAGAAACGGATTTGAAATTTATGCTACTGGCGAAATGCATTTCGATGTTGTAAATTGCATTTCAAAATAAAGTTGTTTCAATTTACATGTAAATGCATTTTCAAATGGATTTATCTAACGTACATTAGGGCTACTTTTGTGCAAATTATTAAGTTTAAATACTCGTAAAATATACATTATTTTCTCAGTCAACTTTTAAAAAAAGTTTCCATTTTTCAAACTAAGACTTGTGAAAAAGTCCTCCATCTTCAAATTTGTTAAAAGCTTCCCCTTTTAATTAAAACAATAAAAATCAAAACTAATATTGGACATTTATCTTTCAAATCAAAGAAATTCATACCGTACATATTTGTTTTCGAAATCAAATTTTTCAAACTATGAGTTGTGGTGGAAAAGTCCTCCATCTTCATATTTGCTTAAAATTTCCCCTCTTAATTAAAACAATAAAAATCGAAACTAATATTGGGCTTTTTTTTTTCGATTCAAATAAAAATTCACACCGCGTACACATTTCGTTTTTGATGAGTAAAAAAAATGACATTTGCACGATACATTTTTTGTTCCGCCAATGTTTTCGAACTTAATTTCCCGTTTTATTTACGTTTTTGATCGAAAAAATGCCAAAAAAAAAAAGTATCGTATCTCTGGTCAAATTTTAAATTAGATTTTTAATAGCACGAGTGAGTAATCGAAAAATATCATTCGTATATATCTGGTCAAGAGGGAAAAAGAATTGCAAATAAAATACAAAAGTTTTTCATTTCTGAACATATGTTGTTCCCAAATATGCTACAAGAATATCTTTCCGAGTGTTTTCAATTCCACTGCAGTTGTTTGTCACACGACTATATCTTATCGATGACTTCAACCGGATTTTACAGAAAATGAAAATGGAGTTATCCCCTTTTCATTCGCTCATTGGTGTATCACGAAGCAAACCATTTTCCTATAAATTAGTCCTGAATTCCAGTAAGAGAAGGAAATGAAAGTGAATTTTCGCAGCATCTCTTTAAAAATGCTGTTATAGGCCTTGGGTTGGCCTACGCAAACTGCATTTCATTGACGTCATCGCTTCGTAGGCCTAGAAATCAATTTTCCTTTTCAATGGCAGCGGTATTTTCCCGTTCATAATTGGCTAAATATATATTTGAAGCAATCATCGAAATCTTAGTTTCCCCTTAGTCTAACAGATTACGCTCTTTTTTTGCCATTCAGTGTATCGATTTTTCTACAGGCGGATAATGCGAGGATAAGAGTTTGTCGATAAGCATCACATATATCGTACTTACTTGCAGCATGGAAATGAATTCTGCTTGTCTTTTTGGCACTTTCAATTTATTATTAATTGACTAGATCAGATTGAACCTTAGTAGGGAAATTGATGAGAAATGCAGAAAATTTGATTTCTTTCATATAGTATTTTTAAAAGTTCAATTACATGTACTAAACTCCTCGCCAGGCTCAGGTTTAACAAAAACTGTAATTTACGACGAGGGTTTTCGTCTTTTAGTTCTACGTATTTTATAGCAGTAATTAACGAAACGAAGTTATATCGACTTGAAGATATTTTTTATTCGAAATAAATGCGGTTGGTTTTGCAAATATTTTGGGCGACAAATGTTGTGAAAACAGGCGTGTTCTAATAAGCGCCTTTATTTGTCATGTTATGTTATCTTATCAGTGACTAAAATCAGATTATCCAGTTTTTATTAGTCTTATTTTAATTTTGCTACTTTTTTGTTTGGTATTTTTTGCGAAAATGCTGGCGTATTGGTTGGACGTTTAACAAGACTGGTCGTAAAAAGAAAAGCTTAAAAATGATTTCGAGTGCAGTTTATTTTTAATCATATGAAAAATTTAAATCATAAATTGAGCTCATTTCCTGTGATTTTACATTAAAAAAATTCTATGTCTTTGGAATTTTCGTAAAAGAACTTTTACTTGCATAAATAAGTGTCTTGCTACAAAAATAACTACTTTCTCTATAATGCATCTACCATTTTTATAATGACATAAAAATTAATGAAGATTTTATTTCTTACTTTGGCATAGATTAAAAGTTGTCGATTTGCCTCTTATGCACTATAAAATGTTTCCGTTAACTGTCTTTTTGATAAATTTAATATTCCCGATTTAAATTATCGATCAAAAATAGTTGGATTTATTTATGAAACGAAATATTTTGCATTAAAAGTTTTTTAACACGCAAAAATTACAGAAGTTGTATTTTCTAGGTTATATCTCCTCCTATCAATATCCTTTTGTATTTTTTTCTCATAAAATGTCTACTTTCAGTTTAAAAACCACATTTCGGGAATCATGAATTTGTTTTCCAAACATTCAATGAAATTTAGGGCATACATGTACATTACAACCTTGTCCCATTAAATTGGTTTTAATTTTCGAATAAAGACCAAAATCACACGAGAGTAATCAAAAATTATTAAAACTGGAACGGACATTTGACGTGTTTATACACCACTAAACGCCTCGTTTTTTATCAGTGTTTTTGTTCGAGGAAATCTAATTAAACTTATCGCTTAATGAAGTTCGTGAATTGTTTATAACAATAACAATGCGGAGAAATACGTCACATGTTTTATGACGCACGCATTGATGCCTACGATGTTTACTGGCGTTTTGAACGACGCAAATTTAGGCCTATTTTTCTGTTTTTTCAGCAAGAAAACTGCTTAGCGAAATTGATGGAAAACAACTGAATGTTTGCTTAAAGGGGATACTTTGCATGGAAACGCCGTCATTTTTCAACGCAAAAAAAAACCAAAAAAAAAACCGTGCGAATTAAATAAACAGCGCAAAAGTAATCCCAGATTATAAAAATCAATATTTTCTTTTTCCTATTGAATGCAAATCCGAGATAAGAGCTCACATTTAAATTGCCCCATACTAGCAAAAGCCAACTTAAGTTAAACGAATTAAGACATTCCTTCCACCATATTGATCAACCAAACTCCGATACGTTTAGTTTTACTGAGAATTAAGAATTGCTTTTCACAAGAATCGCCGAATAAAATTATTATTTAACCAAAGTATATTGCGCCATCACGAACGTTTCAGTAAATATTTAAGAAAAAAAGAGATCAACGTGTGCGATAAGTTGACAGACATTTACAGCGAAATGCCAATATGGAAGGCTGCCAGCTTAACTTGCTCAGCCTGATCAAAATATATCGTTGGGTATAATTGCAGCAATTTAATCTTCCGATAACAATCAATAATTGTTGTTGAAAAACTCGTTCTAATCGCCGATTAAGGTTAAATGAACCTTAAAATAGTTTCATTTTTTGATACATTTTAATCGTCGATTAAACAGTCATTATATCACAAAATCAAATTATATTTCGTGGCCATGTGTCGGATAAGTTGATCGACTTTTCCGGCAGAAGCCAACGGGGGTATCTTTCAACTTACGCCATTTTGCTGGCAGGCCCATTTAGGAATATGGTTGAATGCATGGGATTGTACCGGTAGTTTAGCTTTCGTTTTCCACTCCGAAAACGGAAGGCTAATTTAAGATGCACCAAATTACGATTAAAATATGTTTTGGATTAACTCTCCAATTCCAAAAAAAAAAATTTCAAACAAAATCCGGGTTTTAATCGCCGATTACAACGCTCTAATCGGAGTTTGGTGCAACCCGCCATTCGCCATGCCACTTTCACAGCCCATGCAGATACTTTACCATTTGTTCGGCGAATTTTTCCGATAATTCTCGAAAGACATTCACCGGCGTCAGCAATTACGCACTCTCTAAACCCTCAATTTGTCGAAAGTTAATCGTTCGCTAAACAAAATTCATATTTTATTTCATTTTTTCGATAAATATCAGTTGAGCTGGGAGCCCCCGAGTGCCATAGAAAAACAGCCATAGAACCCACTTTAGAACGCCCGTGCGTGGATCTAGCATGACTGGAAATTTACGAAGCCTTAAAATTTAGGAAAAACATCGCAGGAAAGCCGAATTTGAGGAAGAAACGCGCCAACGTTAATTCATGCGCTGTTTTTGCATAGTTTTCATACAAACAAACTCACCGATTCGCGTCGAAATTCATTGAAAGCTGCTGTCAAAAGAAGAATTCCAATATAGGTCACAATCGTATAATTCAAGATGGCTTTCGCAGTGCGCATGCGCACCTTTTCATCACCGATATTACTTTTTTCTGCAAATAAAACTTTTCTTAGAAAACAGAAAATAACGAGAGAAAATGGCTTCTCGGATGAAATTCGGACGGCCGAAATGCTCGGCCACCGAACGCGGCTTTAAAACTAGCGTTTTGATCGCGAAATCGCAATTGTTTTCGCGTTTCAAAACTGAAAACAATGATCAAATTCGTAGCTTTCTATTGACCTTCGGAGCCACACTTGAAGCTGCTGGCGCGTTCAACGAAAGATGAAGGCCGACGAAATTCGGGGGAAATGGCGGAAGTCCGCCAACATTAATGACTGGCAAATTCAAACAGTTGATGGGATGATCGTGACACGTGTGTCCACAAGATGGCGCTAGCCGATAGGCCGAGTTCTTGCTGTGTGATCAGTCAACTTTCGGCGGAATTCGAAACATATCCCTATTGCCATTTCGTCATTACAGAATTAAATATTATTTAAAACTAACACAAAATCGTCATTTAGACGCTTGATACGTTGCAAAAAAAGAGAAAAAAAACTCCGCGTGCGTATCTCTAAAGCAAAATCAAGTAAAAAAACACAATATTGATTACTTTTGTAACAAATTAGCTCCTGGATACTGACATTAACACCCGCTAAAATAAAATAAAACGTACTTAGTGGCAACGTTTGCAAATCATTGGTATTGTAAAATATTCAATTAATTTATCTAATTTAAAGAAAACATGGTCCAGTAATTTGTAGATTGCGGTAAAATGGCAGCAGCGTCGAACACATGTGCTACAATGTGACAAAGTTTTTATAGAAAACATACACACCATAAATAGAGTCCCTTTCAATTGTTGGTCGCGCCATCCAACGGCAGAAAAGAGAAACCTCGATGCTAGGAAGAAAGCCA